>JANHGB010476163.1:0-79910 GCA_026283785.1 Coracopsis vasa
GTGAGGGTGGTGAGGCACTGGAATGGGTTGCCCAAAGAACTTGCGAATGCTCCATCCCTGCCAGTGGTCAAGGCCAGGTTGGATGGAGTCTTGGATGACATGGTTTAGTGTGAGGTGTCCCTGCCCATGGCAAGGGGGTTGAAACTAGATGATCTTAAGGTCCTTTCCAACCCTAACAATCGTATAATGGCAGTATGGACACTGACAGCGTTGGGTTTCTGACTGCAGGTCTCATTAGTCTTCTGACCTTGCAACTAGGCCTGTTACATATGAGCAGTTCAGAAGAGTTGAAAAAAATAGAAAGCAGTTCAAGGAACTGTGAAAGGCAATGAAATATTTAAAAAGAACAGGAAATTTGGAAACTGCCCAGTTTCCTCTCCACCCCCTCTTTTTTTCCATTATTTATCTTGCTAATGTTTAACTTCTGAATTGGTGACTTGAAGCAAAATATGAAAACTTTAAAATTATTGTAATAGTATTCATGTTTTTACTTGTGCCATTATGGAAATGAATCCTATCATCTAGACAAATTTAGTGGGATTTTTCAAAAACTACGTTAAAATCTCTTCCACTATTTTGTTCTTTCTGCCCCTCTCCTCATTTCTACTTAGCACTAACATTTTCTTCTAAGAATTCATGCAAACTAAAGGCCCCCAGCCTAGCAGAGGAAAATAATTCTGTTACAGCTTTCAATTTTCTTAGGTCTAAAATAAGCATGACTTGAATCTAAATCCGCTAACCTTAAACAATTGTTTTTCTCCTTTTTTGGAGATTGCCCACTTTGTATTGCATCATAATGATACATATCATAATATGATTCTATAACTGATGAGCACATGGCTTACTAAATATGCATTACTTCTAGCAAAGCAGATTTAATAAGAAATCCTGATGGTTTTAGGAGTTCAACAGAGAGAAACCAGAGCCTCTTGTACAATGTGGTAGCAATTTGTCAGCAAAGAAAAGAAGAATGCGCCTTTTTTTGCAATAATCCTTAGATCGGTGGCAGAGTAAAGACCTGACCTGTGTTCTTACCCTCTCCTCACAGGCATCCTCCTCTGAAGACATGGGCAGATGGATAGGAATTTTGCTGGCGGAAACGGGGTCATCAACAGACCCTGGAGCTCTGCACTATGACTACATTGACGTGGAAATGACTGCAAGCGTCATTCAGGCTGCCAAACAAACCTTCTGGTGAGAGGCATTTCTAGTGCTCTGAGAATTTATATCTGCATGTTAACTCCGGTGCCAACACAGCTTATCAAAATCCACCTCCCCCATTGCCAGATACTGAATTTGTGAAGTGTTTCAGCATCACATCATGTTAGATGTGTTTATGATTATGGTGTTGGCATTCTGTAAAAGTTCTGTAAAAGATACAGACACTCCAACTTTACTCACATTTTTACTCCTTTTTGCAGTAAGTTTCCTCATCAAATGCTACATTTTAATCTTTTACTTTGCCTGAAGACTTAGAAGTATCCCTCGAAGAGAGCAAATATGCTGAAATATGCAGCTACATAGTTCTTGTTTATCTATTGGCTGTATTTGCTGTACATATAGCCAACATATACAGCATATATGGGCCAATATATGCTGTACACTAAAAATATATGACAAATTTAAGTCTCGGAATGCCATATTCTCAGTGTTTCATTTTCAAGTTCTTTATAGTTAATTAAAAACTTTATCAAGCTCACCCCAGTCCAATTGAATTCTGGGTTTTAATTTTGGAGGTGGAAATTGGGAAGGTGTCTAGGGCACAGCACGGAAACTGTTTAAATTGCAAATCAGTGCCATGAATTCCCATTACTGATTCCATGCTCCGAAAAGTAATGCACACTTAGCATATATAGTGATTTACATGTTCAAATCAGGTTAGCATTTAAGCAGTTTTTGGTGGCAAAGACTGTCATTTTTCCTTGGGTAAATGAGGTTGTTTAGAAATGGGAGTGAAGGAGCAGTTGGGACAGTTGGAATGCCCTCATACAGATGTTCCCTGTGGTTTCCCATGGTCAGAAAGTGGGTGGCCTGAGACGACAGCTGGCAAAGGTGTCACCCCTCTCTGCAAAATGAGACCCCAAACACAAATTTGCAATGTGTGTGACTTAATACATCAGAGAATCACATCCCATATGTGTTTTCCAAAAGAAGATTCTCCTGCTGTTGGCAAGGTATTAAAAGAGCTTTAAGGAGGGAAAATGTGCAGCTCGATTCATTCAGGATCTGGTTTGAATGACTTCTGACAGAAATCAAAGTGACTTGGTGTTACCACAAGCCCAGTTTTGTGAAAAACAGATAATTTTGATAGAATCAAAATGCTCTTAGCTTACAGACTCATGTGAATATTTGTTTTGAAGTTAATAGGGCTCAAAAAGTTTATCCTGTGGTGACATCCATTTTTGCTTCAGTCAGCACCTAGCAATAACCACATTTAAGAAAGAAATAGAATGGAAACCTTTCCCCCCCGAATACTGCATGGCTTTCCTTTCCTGAGCAAATGTGATATTAATTGGAGCCAAGTGAAAAAACATACGCGACTAGACCACATGTTAGAAAGAAATGTCAAACAACTTGCAAAATAGCAGAATTCCCCTATTACGAATTAGTTAAAATTCATTGGGTGTCTTTAAAAGGCTGTAAGAGCTTGTTGATAAGCAACTGGAGTAGCTGCTGATTTTCAACTACTCCTAGAAAATGAGGAGAAATTACAATGATACTGAAGTGTTAGTAAAATAGTATTGTTGCCCTTTATGGAATGAATATCAGTATTTCAAATTAACTGCAGTTACCATTAAAGCTTTGATTATCACACATTCACTTTGGATTATTGGTTGTTTGTTTCCTGAGACTGATACTTTGCAAAATGATCAGCTCTTCATTAATAGTGCCATCAATTTTCTTCATCTAAATGGTTAGGTATCTAGGAAAGGCTGAAGGAAAAACGCTTCCAAGCAGGTTTTTTTCTATTTCCTTTCCCATCTAGCAGTTTCACAATACAATTAACTTGCACAAATGCATCTGTAAACAGGATTAATGAGGCTTAGTGAAATAATGCTTGTGAAGTGTTTGCAGATACTAAGATAAATATTAGTTTCCTTTGGTGGTGGAGTTTCTACAGATGTATCAGATGTCATTAATTAATGAATAGCCCAGTTTTCAGACCTAGTTATTATGCATCACTCTCCTATAAGCTACTTAAATAGAAAGAAGTACAATAGCAACCCCAAATGCATTCCTTCAGACTAAATAGAAACACTTGAGTAATGCTCTTCATTAAGAAGAACAGTAAACAAATGCAGCACTTTAATAATATCTAATGAAGTGTGAAATATGATAATGTTAAAAGCATTATTTAATCATGGAATTTATCTTGGGATTTTGTTTGGTTGTTTGAAGAAAAGCTTCTAATGGTCTAATGGTTATTCCACCTCTGCACTGCCCTGAAAGGCTCACACCGAGCTGGGCAGGTTTGTCCCTCCTGTGAGCCCAGGTCTCCTGCAGCTCAGGTGAGCCACAGTTGGATGAGGTCTGTCTCGCTCTGAATGAGAAATTCAATAGACTAGCCAAAAGAAAGCAACTGTTGAAACCACAGCATTCTTGAGCTCTGGCCAGCGCTACAGAAGACCCTCTCTGCTTTAGTAGTGCTTTATCATATTTTATGAATGTCAGCACAGGGTCTGAATAGTTCCATTGTTTGGGATGGAAAGCTTTGTTTTCCACCTGAAGCTATAGGAATTATTTGGAATCTCACTCTATATCTCATTCAATTTCATCAGTTGCTACAAAGGAAAACTCACCCTTGGGGTTGTTATCGCTGTTGGGCGTGATTCTGCCATTTTCTGCATTTTTTGATCTTGGCAAGCCCAATGTAGTCCATGATATCTTGCATGTGTTCTGCAGAACTCCAGTAAAACAAGCTACAGGGTTGATTTTGAGGAGAGGGGAGGGAAAATAAAATAAAATAAAATAAACCCAAAATAAAATAAAGTAAAATAAATAAAATAATAAATAAAATAAAATAAAAAATCCTTTTTGAAGTTTCCAGAGGACTCAGATACACCACGTCAACCAGAACAAGAATGAGCATATAGTGTATTTGCATGAGCAATTACTCAGACAGAGTTGGGAAGCATAGTGCCATTATGCGCGTTCTATCCAGCCAAAAGTTTTGATCTGGAAAAAAAATTCCCAGATTTTAAGAATGTAATTATTCAGCAAGTTTTTTAGATATGGTAACTTAGAATTCATCAGAATTCCACTTTTTTTTTTCCTTTTTTTTTTTCTGGATTTGATTCTTGTTTCTCCCTGTTCCTAAGTTCGCATCTCCCCTGAGCATGCGTGCACCCAGAAACACCTGCTTCTCCCCAGTGCAGACAACAAGGGAACTTTTATGGGACACTGGCAAGCTGGTTTATAACAGCAGGTTCCCATGTAAACATGCCACTGAGCAGCTACAGCTGTTGCCCTCTTGACTTTCACACAGTTGTATCCCCACTGTAAGAATGGAGTACAGGAACATATGTTGTAATACTGGCTGCTATCAGCAATATGTGAATAGCAAAAGAAGGAAAACTATGCTGCAGAAAGTGAGAAAATATGTGCTTCCAGGCTACATAATCAGATACAAGGAACATACCGCTGAATCATCATTTAGAATTAGGTTTAAGTGCTGGGTTTTATTATATTTTCATTTTTCTTTTTTCAGTTTCATGAACAGAAGGGTTATATCTACAAATCCGTATCGGGGAAGCACTGCCAATGGCTACGCCTGTCCGAGTGGAATGGCACTTCATTATGATGATGTTCCCTGCATAAATGGATCGGTAAGAATTGAATTTGCACAGAACAAATGGTTTGCATGTGTTGAACGCATGGACATCTGAAAATTATATTATCTAAGAAGCCCCACTGGGCAGTTTCCAAATGAACTCCAATTTTTTTTGATTTGGGGCTGCAAACTTCTCACACCGACAGAGTATGAAGGGTGTGGGACATATTGTTTACATTAACCTGCACGTGAGCCAACGTGAGAAAGTAGTTGCCTGTAGACAATTTGTTGCCAAGTCCTTGAATATAATACTCACTTGAGGGGGTATTTTTTAGATCACACTGGACCTGGCAAAGTGAAGAACTTACTTACTTAGTTACACAAGGCATATTTTGGTGTCTGTTGAACAAAACCCAAATACTTCTCAGTCTCTGGGCCTGCATTCCTCATGGCAGCAGGTACTGCCCACCCCAAAGGAGGACCACAGCGGTCACTTCCATCTTCATAAATTGCAGAGCTGATCGTAGGCAGATGTGTAACAGGGTTTAACACGTAGTGGATGTTAACCCATAGCAATATATGGTCCTCAGGAAGATTTACGGGAGAGCTACAACCTGTGTCAGCTCTTGATTTGTGCTGCTTAGTAAAGGACTCCACGAAGGCTACACTGAAGAGAAATTCAGAGTTTTAAAGTGTGAAATGGACTGCAAGTTCAGTCCTCCATCTTAGTAATGTCAGAAAGATGGTACAAAGCCCCTCTTGGGAACAACACACAACCACATGTGTGTTGAGTAGTCTGTATGTGTAGTTCTTTGATGTGTGGATGTGCTCATGCCTTTGTATGAGTAGTGTACTGGCACAGCCAGGATGGATTAAGGAAGGATATTTGGCAACTGAGTTGGTTTCTTTTAAGATTAATTGAATGAATGACTGAGTTGAGCTTTCCATTTTTCTGAAAAGAGAAAAAAAAGAAGGAATGGCCTGTAGGTTTTTTTGCTGGTTAGCTCAGAATAATAATTCTCCAGCAAATAAAATGTAGTGCTAGTGTACCAGCAGCTGGTATTCACTAGAAAGACATATATAGCCTGAAGAAAGAGAAAAAAAACACCAGCAAAACCCTCTTGGCTTCTGCTAACTGTTAGGCCATATTACTTTTAACAATTCATGTACCAGATGTAATCCCACAGATTCATCTGTGTAGTCTGTGAGTATCCCTCTATTAACACAATCAGCTTGTGCCTTCTCCGTGCTAGAGCTAACAACTGAAGGTGCAGCAAATAAATCAGAGAATCAGAGAATGGTTAGGGTAGTAAAGGACGTTAAGATCATCTAGTTCCAGCCACCTTACCCAAAGGGTGATAGGATAGTACCAGTTTGCTCATACTATGGAAAATGCACAGGACTGAGACTATGAGCTATGTAATGCAACACTTCTTTCCACACTGTGTCCTCCTCTCCTTTCTAAATAGTTTGACTCAAGTGTAAGCAATGAGCATATGCTTGCTAAACACCAAGCACTTGGTATGGTCAAAGAAATTACTAATGTTTTAATTTCACTTAGGAAGTTCTGCATGGTGTATTGTTTACTAACTGCCAAAGTGTGTGTGTTGCAGTGGGAACCAGAAGATGGCTTTCCTTCTTCTCGTAGCAGGAACATTGGAGAAGAAATGCTTTATGATAACGCAGGCCTGTACGATAACTTGCCGTCTCCAAAAATCTTTGCACGCTATCCGCCAGCTGACAGAAAACCCAATAGGTTATCATCTACTGACAAACTCTCCTCTAACCATTACAAACACCCTGTCTTATCCAATCTGTCTTCTGCTCAGTCTGTCACTAATACCTCTGCTGTGGGGAGGGGATCTGGCTCGCAGGTACTGTACTATTTAATACTTCACAAAGCTTTTTATTTTTTGGCTGTTCTGTTTATCTGGTTGTTATCTTAAGGGCCCTAGGCTTTTTTTGTCCCTTAGTGTTATGGACAAAACTGAAGCACTTGGAGTTTAGGCATGAGCACTCTGCAAATGCAACTTAGGTTTGCTAAGTTGTAAAATCTGTTGTGGAAGTATTGGTGCCTGGGAAAGGCTTTCCTCACAAGTTCTTGATGATTTACAGATTGTGGATAATAGCAAAAAAATAGATGTGACCTTCCAAACCCAGCCTGAATGCATATCTAGCTGCCTTCTGTTGCCTTAGGGAGTCATGAGAAAAAGAAAAGTGAAGTATGACCTGGCTGTGACAGCAAATTTGCCTTTCTAGAATTTTACTGATCTGTATATTGTATATACTATGCTATATATATAGTGAATATACGTATGTATCATCACATATATTATATATATGCACTAAATGATATCATAAGTAGTATGTATATACCATATTTAAATTACTGCCTGTTATTTTCTGCCCATGAAAAAAACCTAAGCCTATGTCTATGCTGCTTTCTGAGGGTGGCCACAGAAAGTGTGGCTCTTCCCAGGGTTCAGTTCATTGTAGGAGTCCTCTAAATGGACGCCCCTTTGGCATGAAATGTGCTGTTTCTAGTAACCTTTAGAGCTGTCTGACCATTATGTGAAGGGTTTTTCTAAGTAAGTAAGAAACCCTTGAAATTACTAAGTAGAGGTTGTATAAGAGGAAATTGATGTGTTAACTCCTAACATTTAAAAATGTGTAATTATATTGTTTAAAAAAGAAACCTAAACATGTAGTACAAGTATGGTGAGGTCATAGAGTAACTAAGAAATAATGGTGAAATTTTGTGTGGCAAACCGTATTGTGTTTTTTCTGTATGAAATTAACTCTGACAAACTTGTGTTTCAAGAAGCTTTACTGTATAAAATTATTCAAAGGTACAGCTTTCTGCCTCACAATGGCTTTCTTGATACAGTAAATGTAAGAGTTTTAAATAATTGGAGACTGTGATGCCACCAGTGATGGGGAGTTCATCCCCTTGTTTTCCTGTGATTGCCGGTGTGGCTCCCGCTGAGCAGGCAGCTTACAGAGGCTACATCTCTGGAGGAAGCGCCATCTCCAGCTCAATCAATGCGCTCTATTAAAGCTCTCTGAGCAGCTGTCTTTTTATCAAGCTTTGCCCTTGCTGCAAGGGTGATTGTAATGCTGGTTGCACCGGATAGCTGGAGCCCATTTGTACTTTTGTTTTCAAACAGTTTAAAGGCAAGAAGCCTCCTGCGACTGCTAATGGGATCACCGGAAAAGGGAGAACTTTAAATAGCCAGCCAAAGAAATCTGAATCGGTGTCATGTGTGAAGCGCACTGCATCCAGTAAGTATCATTCCTCACTGCTGCCTCACTTGTGAGTGGGGTCATGAGGATACCCAAAATAGCTGTCGTCTTAGCAAACAAGATAAAGAACCACTGTGGTTCTTCTGTGGTTGAGGGGCTGAGCAGAAGCTGCCCACTAAGACTTTGAAAGGAGATATTGTGTGCATTGGTGACTCATTACTACTCCAGCCATGCCCCAAGATAAAAGGATGTCATGTCAAGAATGATAAATATGAAATGTGGACTCATGGCTGCAAAGTCATGAGGGCAGCAAGAAAACAAAAAAGGGTAATGATTCTTCATTTGGGGCAAAGAGTAAGTCTGTATTCCTGGTGGATGAGGAGGATGAGGAGCTGGCGGAGACATGAGAACATTACGTTGCTCAAAAGTGGACTTACTCCAATCACTTATGAAAAAGTATAACAAAATAACAAAGACAACCACACAGCCCATAAGCATTCCCGCAGAGAGGATATTACAGTTGATGAGTGGCATGTTCAGAAAGAGGGTTCTTCTGGGTAGGTTGATTGCTTCTAGGACATTCCCAACAGGGATTGGTTTGTGTAAAGAAGACAAGGCCAAAAAAGTGCTGTAATCGTATTTTTTAAATATGGAGTCAAAAGCATGGCTTCTTCTAGAGAAGGGATGAATGTGGTTTTTTAATCCCGTTGTGAATTTTTAAGAAATCATGGATTTAATGGCAACAAGAGAAATTTGGGTTAAGCTTTAGGAAAAAAAGTATGTGTCTTTGTAACCATGCAAGTCAATTGGTACTGGAAAAGATAGATAGTTGTGGGAATAAAGGCATCTCGGTTACCAAAGACTGACTAAAGCTAGTTGTCAGCAATGGTTTAGTGTCTTTTGAGTTTGCCTTCAGATATGCAGACAAAGTGATCTGTTAGCTGACCTATTTTCTTTGAGTCTGCAACTGGAGCAGGGGTATAGAGGGGCTGTGATATAAACTAGACTACAAATACATGTAAGCCATGAAATGAAAGCATTTATATGGCAAATTACAAAAAGAAAAAGAAAACTCTCAAGTATCAAAAAAGTGAAAACATGCTTGTATTATTTTATGTCTGGTGAAAAAAGACATGTGCTTTAAGCACTTGAAGTAGGAATGGAAACCAGGCAAAAGGACAAATGGGTGGTTTTTCCTCTGACCCCTTGCTATTAAAAATCAAGGGTTCAGAGCTAAAGAGAAGCCTCCTTTCCTTTCTGTGAACTACAGAGAAAGGCAAGGCCAATTTTCAAACCCAACGTACTGTAAGGTAATTGGTATTTCTCATCTCACCCATATAAAAGAGAAAAAACTATCCTTTGTCGTCACTGTGCTGCAGAACTCAGCTGGAATCATGGCCCTTGAGAAAAAGCCAGTGGAAGAGGGATGGCAAACTGGCTTCTCAAGCCATGACATGCTTTGTATGGTGTTCAGTCTCAGGGAATAGCTTAGAGTTTTTCTGTTAATTTGGACTATAAATAACTACAATCTAATACATACAGATGCGGAGCAGTACAAATATGGCAAGAATCGTGTGGAGGCAGATGCAAAGAGGTTACAAAGCAAAGAGGAGGAGCTGCTAAAGAGGAAAGAGGCACTCCGGAATAGGCTGGCCCAGCTCCGAAAAGAAAGAAAAGATCTACGTGCCGCCATTGAAGTCAATGCTGGTATGAGGTTCTATTTTATGCTTGACTCTGCCCTGGATAGGCTTAATTATCCAAACAGCTTTGCATTGTGTGCTGAAGATAAGCCACTACAGGAGGTTTGGTTTTGATGTTAAACAATGCTCTGTGATGTCTATATTTGCTTTCTAAATGTATTGTAAATATTGCATAAATATATAATGTGTGTGTATGTATTTATACTATATATCTATAGATGTATATACTTATTTTATATACATATTTTTATATATGTGTGTATATATGTACATACACGCATACACAATCCACTGATGTGGATTTCAGACAAGCAGAACATGGGAATAATTTTATTGTGACTGGCTAACTATATTGTCATGGGACGGAAAAATAACAGAAAAAATACCTATTTGAAACGAAACTAGAAACATAGCTAAGGCACCTGAAAGAAAGTATCTTACTTCAGTAAAATGTTTTACATGAAAAAATGGTTTTTGCAAAGTAGGTAACTTTTTTGTGATGTCTCTGACATTTAAAGACCTTGTTCCTTATGTTTTTAAAGAAAATTTCTACAATTGTCAATTTAAGCTTCTTACTTAAATAATATTTCTGTGGGTCACAGGCAGGAAGACCCAAGTGATTCTTGAAGACAAGTTGAAGAAGTTGGAAGAGGAGTGTAAACAGAAGGAGGCTGAACGTGTAAACCTGGAGCTAGAACTGACTGAGGTGAAGGAGAGCCTTAAGAAAGCCTTGGCTGGTGGCATCACACTGGGCTTGGCTATTGAGCCCAAGTCAGGAACATCAAGCCCACAGGTATGCAAAAGTATTAAAAGCTCGAATCCCAGTACCATGGTCTGGGAGTACTCTGTCTTCTCAGTTCCTGTAAAATGAGTGAGAACTGAGTGTTCTCAGAAGGTTTATTAAGCCCAGGAAATAAGAGCAGCACTAACTAAATGCCTTTCTGTGTTATTTGCATTCTTTACCTAAATCTGGTGTACTTTCTACAGCAGCAGGGAGATAGACATGGGAGTGTGTGTTAGCATAATATGCAAAAGCTGACACCTCATTATCCTCAGTGATTGTAAAAGTGCATGAACTGAGATGTTGCTCCAGTCCAGCAAGATTTAAATGTACCAAGTCATTGTGCAGTGATGGAGATTACTTGTGCTGTTAATCATTGTCACCCTTTGCAAAGGCTGCATCGCACATGTTCATAATGGAGCATGGCAGTCCTGGCTTATGGTATAGATAGATCTGTGTCAGACGCAGCCATCAGAAGGATCAGAGAGGAATGTGTCCATTCCTCCAGATAACCCAATGGTGTCTGATGACAGAAAACAAACTTTAATTTTCATCACAAAATACACACTTTGTTTTGTTTCCTTTTGTACTAATGTCTTTTTTCATTTATCCGTCTTTATTATGAAAATGGTATCTTTTAAAACATCCTACAGTTCTAAGTGTAGATTGAAAATATTGCCCATGTGACTACTTGAAGAAAACTCATTGTAGGCTTTTCGCTCTTCATTAGTCTCCAATTTTCAAGCACCGAACTTTGGAAAACTCCCCAATCTCCAGTTGTGATACCAGTGATACTGAATGCTCAATACCTGTGAACAGCGCAGCAGCTCTAAAGCGACCTCCCTCGTCAAATAATTCTCCATGTCGAGGCCATGTCCTTCGAAAAGCAAAGGTAAGAACACTTAGGTCCAATTTTCTTTTTTTGTCCTTTTCTTACTCCTTTAAAAATTTTTATTTGCTTGTGGGGAAAAGGAGAGAGGGCAGCTAAATGTAGTAAGTAGATAATGAAAAAACATCATCTCAAATGATGTTCATCTCATCAAATGATTTGGTTTTCTGGCACATCCTAATGTCTCAGTTTCCTTTCCCCTCAGCCTGTTTAACCTCTCTACATTGCCTAGGCCATGAATTACTTGTCTTGCTATACTTTACGTGAGACCTTCCTCCATCCTTTTCATGGGCATGACCTGCTTTTTCTGCCAGTTAGCCAGATCCATTTAAATTCAACTAAGAATAGTTACACTCAACATAATAGGTTTCAGTTCTATTTAACCTGGAAGTTTGCTGCTTGATTTTCAAACCTGAAGAAGGATTCATGTGCTCTAAAGCTTATTCCAATTCTAACCTAATTTGTCTCATAAAGATACTATCTCTAACAATACACTTTGGCTTACATTTCCATGTTAGCACAAGGAATGTGGTCTAGCAGAACACAATTCTTACAAAGTGAATGTGGATTTGTGCTACCCACTGGACAGGCACATTAAAGCCAACCATTTAATCTGTACAGCGAGAGAAACCAGGGCACTATAAAAACCTAAACATTTTTGGTGTAAAGAATACTTTCCAGCTGTAGTACATTTTTTATGCTCAGTATACACCATACAGGAAAAACCCTGCTGTGCTGTTTGATATTGCTGTGCTTTCGATGGCGTGATAGCTCGGTCAAGCTCTTTTGTAGAGGAATCTTGGATATAAGTTTAGGCTAATTAAAAAGGATATGGAGCTACTAAGCATAATTCTCATCCTGGGAAAAACAACTCAAAGTATCCAATTTAGCTTTAACAGCTTTTTCCTAAAACCTCATGCACTAAATATTGAGTGAAATTTTGCTGAATTAGATAGCGTAGCACAAGCTGCACTCAGCCCATTTGCAAGGAGCTGCAGCCAAAGTCTGCCATCAGGTATGCATCTGCAGCACACCCCACTACTAGGGGGGAGGTAACTGTACATGTGCGAGGGTGGAATTTGGCTCTCAATTCTTTTGGCCTTTTGCAGTTACGAGTGAGCCAGGCTTTATAGATGTGGCTAAAGGCATCACACGTGAGTATCCCAGAGCAGAACTTGGCTCTCCACGCTTGGATGTCAGTGCAATATGTGGGAGTGAAATAGATTTCACGTCTGTGCTTGTGCTTGCATCTTCAGCAACTGGCAAATCTCCCAGTGTTATGAGGGAGTTGTATAAGTGTTCAAAATGTCAGATTTTACTTTTTTTTTCCCCTAGTATGGATTTGAACACATTGAGTGCCTCCCTTCTTGCCCTTTCCTTGCACGAAGGTGCTGAGTCTATCACCAGCCAGCCTTGTGTTCGCAGCCACCCTCACATCACCACCGAGCTAATAAGCCCACAGCACTGCACTGCTCTTCTGCTAGGGTACAGGCACCTGAGAAAGTGGGTTAGGGAGCTGTTCCATCAAAATCTCTCTCCTCTCTGATGCACTGACATAAGAAGGAAATAGAGAAGCAAGTGGACACATTTAGGACATATATATACTGTAAATATACATATATATACATTTTTTTTATTTTATAACTTTTCTGTTTGTAACTTGTGCTTTTAATTTTTTTTTTTAGAAGGTAATAACACATTTTTAAGAAGTCAGAAAGCATTTTAATTGCAATTTTTTTAATCTCTACTTGACTAGAAATGGAGACTGTATTAAAATGTGGAGAACTCTATTAGGCATTAGCATTCCTAGAGAAGTAAACTGGTTCAAATATCCTTGCTATATGAGAAAAACAATTATTTAAACATTTCATATTTCAAATAAATTGCTAAGTCCAAATTGTTATGTGTAGGAAGGAAACTGCAATGATTACTTCGGATTTGTTTTCAAAACTGGTCGACTGGTGAATGTCAGCAGCTTACATTTTGCTTATGTTAAGGGACTGGAAAAGAAAAGGAGCTCTCCCAGTTTCCCAGCTTCCAGTCAGGCTTTCAGTGTTGACTTAAACATTCTTTTATTGGCATGAACCTGCTGGAGAAATGGAAACAAAGAAAAATATCCTTCTGCACCTGCAAAAGAAGCTACTGCTTTCAAGTCTTATTTAACACTTAAGAAAATTCTCCTCCCAGTTGCTTAGCCAAAGCCTTCCTTTATAGCTTTGGTAGTGTGTACATAGGGAATATACATTAATAGCCTTTTTAAAGCAATCCAGTTTTTACCAGTACTATGTTTTAACGTTAGCTTTACCATAATTTGAAGTGTAAAGTGGAATATGTTAAAGATATTGTATTTTAATAAAAGCACTATTTAAATGAAGAAATAAAACCCCCAAGCCCACAAGACTAAAAATTAAATAAATTATTGTCTACCTGCTTAAACTCCAGGTATTTTATTCTTCTATTGCTAAAGCAGCCACCAACTGTGACCTTTACTGCTGCTTTACAATGGTTGACGAGGTGTCGTGGTCATGCAGCTGTTGAGCCAAACTAATGCTGTTACTGCTTTCAACAGGCGAAACAGATATTTACATGCATAAGTAATGCTTTTCAGTCATAGCTCTTAAATGTTATGGAATGAGTGTTAAATTCTGGAATTCAGGTTGGGAGCCAAGTCAGCAGGCTGCCTGCAGAGTAGCTGGGTGGGAATCTGTAGACCCCAGTGCATGGCTTGGAGCAGCTGGGCGGTTGGTCCATGAGGATTACTTTAGCTGGAGGCCAATTCTGTTATATCTTCATTAGTTCCTGATGGCTGTAAGTGTGTGACGCAGGGAGTAGGCATAGTGCGGATGTCCTAAACTGAGCTCATCCTGCTTCAGCTCCTAAATACTGTTAGGAAATACTTTAGGTATCACTCAAGTTTGATTTAACTGGTTGTTTAGCTACAGTGATCTCGTAATCTTCACTTGTGAAGCAGAAGAAATGGCAATAAATGGATGAGCCATGGGTGAAAGCATTATAGATTATGTGCTTTGCTGTGGATCATAGGTGTCATTGTCCTCAGCTAACATGTGGGGAAACTGAGGCACAGAAAGGCAAAGTGATTTCTTTAACTTGACAAGCAATACCTCAACTTAGATTATGTATATAGGAAACAAATGCAATGTAAACTAACTTGTTTTTTCTTTACCCTGCCTGTAAGTCTCTGTCTCAGTAAGTTGTCCTTTTTAGCCACAGAAATGTATGTCTGCCATGAGTTTAATAATAAAAAATTTAAAAGTAGTAAAGTAATCACTTCTTGTCAGCTGTGACAGATACCATAGAATCATAGAATGGTTCAGTGGTTGGAAAGGACCTTAAGATCATCGAGTTCCAATTGCCCTGCCATGGGCAGGGACGCCACACACTAGACCATGTTGCCCAAGGCTCTGTCCAACCTGGCCTTGAACACTGCCAGGGATGGAGCATTAACCACTAAATCAAGTGCTTCCTACTGTCTCATGCAAGTAAGTTAGAAAGTCATAGATTCAAAATCAGCCTCTCCCTTATCCAGCTCCTGCTGAGTGCTTCACACCAACTGCGGTGTGCGAATTTGCTCCATAAGCACCCTTTGCACAAAACAAACACGGCTTATTTGCACTGCACTAGAAAAAAGTTGCTGAATATAGTTGCAGACGGGCAGAAGCTGCACACAGACACTATCAGGATGTACTTGTTAGCATTCCCTAACTAATTTGTGGGCAGAAGGCTTGGTCCAGCAGAATTAATGGAAAAACTGTTACTGACCTCAGCCGGCTTTGGTTTAGCAGATCTGATGACATCAGTAGAATATCCTGATTTCTCTAACATTTTCCGTATCTTTTTCTTCCCCCTCTTTCCAGGAATGGGAGATGAAAAATGGAACATAAACATAGCAAAACCACTCACTTCCTGTAAAGGCCTTACCTATTATGGACCAAGACATAGGCTGCAAAAGACTCATCTGAAAGGCCATATCAAGCGATACAACATAAGAGGTTTTATAATTCTGTTAAGTTGATGGTAGCTTGGCGCTAATTTGCCTGTATTCCCTCTACTGTATTGCTGTGTAACTATGTGTGCCCTTTTTATTAGCTGTAACTCTTTATTTCCAATGTCACTGGTAAAGAAAAAATGAAAACCAAAAGAACCAAACCAACCACAGTAACTTAAAAGGAGTGTAAAGTCACAGTTGAAAATTCTCTTTGCTAAAACAGCACTGACTGGCGATGTTAACTGAACACCACTGAAGACCAGCGCATTAAGACTGATGTGAAATCATAACTCTCATAGGTTAAAACTGACTTTTGAGGTCTGCCACAGAGGTGGCTGAGCAAAGCCTTGCTCATTGGCAGTCTCTTTGCAGTTAGCTGTTTGCGTGGCAGAAAAGAACTGAAGAATGTGTTCACAGAAATGGCATGGCTTGCTTGGTCAGGAAGACAGGAACTCTTCAGTGCTGCTGTCCTCTACGCTGGTGCAAGACCATGGGATGACATGACTCAGCTGTGAATCATTTCATGGATACTTTTTAGACAGATGCTTTTGTCTTTTTTTTTTGTCTTTTGGGAGATAAAAAGCTGCCAATCTTTGGGAAAAAAACATGCATTTTAGTACATTCTCTTTATTAGTATTCTGCAGTACCAGTCATTTTCAATGGTCATGTAGTTGAACTATGACTTGTTCCTGATTTTTTTAAAAGGCAAACAGGTATTTTTAGATACTGCTTCTTTTCTATACTTTTTGAAAAAGAGAAAGCGTAATTGAAATTAATCCTCAACAGACAACAGCAACTCAGAATAGCTTATGCAGTCAGTCTTGTTTTGGTTTTTTATAATATAGTATTGTTAAACTTGAGTTATAGAACACTGCTGTACTTAGTTTCCATCATTTTTTTCAGACCTCAGCTATTATTTTTGAGGAAAATGGACTGAAAAGATGGTAATTTCCAGACTCTTTTATACATGATTTTACAAATAATTGGGGATTTTTCTCAGATGGGTGTTCACTTCTGTTTACTCGGAAAGAGTGTCTTGTGTCTTAGTCTGTAAAATGATGAAAATCTGTTCTTCTTTGTCTCCATCCATGTCACTCCTGAGAACTTAAATGCAGTAAATTGCCTGCTAAAGTCCTTCAAAATCTCAAGATTGGATTTAAAAATCAGGAGAGAGAGAGGGGAAAAAACATATAATGAGTTGGGTTCTTTCAATTTTTCCTCTGTGGGTTTTTTTTAAGCCTTTGGAGAGCCTTCAATCACATTCTCAAGATTTTTCCCTCCTCGACTTTGAGGAGTAGAAAATTACTTTAAAAAAATAAAATACTACTCATATTTTGAGATAATCACAGCTGTTTGGGCTGGAGTCTTGATCATTAGTTAAGACTTGCAATTAGAACAACAGAAGTTGGCAAGACAGCAGTTATCAAGGATCTATGGCCCAGCCTACAGTTTGTCTCCTACCTTGAAGAATAGGTGTGTGTAACTCCTGAAGGGTACACTGAGATTCCCAGCTGAGCTGGATGCCAGAGGACTTCCCACACGAGCTGGTGGCATTTGAAAGCAAAGAGCTATCAGAAAGACCTGATAGCTTCTAGGACGCAGGGCTGTGTGCTGGTCCCAAATGCAATTAGTGCCAGGGATCCATTGACATCAGCAGAGTAGAAATGGGTTCCAATATGAGAAAAGACTTTTTGCCTCTTGGGACTACGCTTTCTACAAAGTGCCACAGAAATGCAGATACACTAGGGAAGCAAAGTATCAGTGTGGTTTTCACCGAAAACAGGATCTTTTTTATGTTATTTTAGGTCATCTGCTTACTTACTAACTCTATAAGTAGAGGGTACATTCTGTGCTGTATGACTATGGACTAAACAGTATCAAGTTCCCATAAATATTAGCAGAAACAAATTTGAGGCAAAAGTAAGTTCATTTAGGCTTTTTATTTCAAATTAAGTTATTTATTTGTATATTTCAATAAATATTTAATTTATATCTGTACATATTTATGATGCAAATTAGGCTTCTAGTCAATGTTTGCAATGATGTAACAGTTGCCATTAAGAAGTGGTCCAGCATCAAGTAATGCAGAGTAGTCAAAAGCCAAATCACTTGTCTTCTTTAGCCAATATTGTTACTCTATCTCCCACCCCCTATATCCCATTGAAAGAAAAAATCCTTGGCAAGGATAGGTTTAATCCGTGCCTGACAGAAGCGCGCAAACAAAAATCATGTCGTGGTGGGCCCAGCCCCGGTGCCGGAGCCTTCTGCTCTGCCATAGATGCCGATTACCCTCAGCACTTAGAGTGCCCTTGGCACCCATAGCACCTGCTGCTGCAGGCAAAATTAAGCATCTTCTGCCCTTCCTTGAGCAAAGGCTCCATAAAGCCACCACGGCCACCAACCTGGCACGTACTGTAATTGTATGTCTCTAATGTGTAAGTGCATTGGTACCATCGCAATTTGCATTAGTGACATGTCTGTGTAACAGCCAAAGATTTCAAAGGAGGAAAATAAAAAACCTTGGGAAATAATAACCTCTCTATAGACCACATTTGGTGCTGTGAAATGTACTCTGTTTTCTTGAAAAGCACTGTTGCTGCACAATTTTTTTATAGAAAGCAACAGAGCTTGTATTTTCACCAGTTTTAGATTTCATGATCACCAGGCAAAGTCATCAATAGAGCAGCATGACTTCTGTTTTAAAGGAAAACTCTTGTATTTTAAACCATTTCTATGTCTTTTAAGGAAATGTTACACTTGTGCTTCCTCAACAAACTCCTGTTAACTGTACCAGGTACTTTTTTTAAATTGTTTGGGCTTTTTTTATGGGTGATGCTTTTTTTAAAAGAAAACAAATCATAACGTTGGGGGGGTCAAATATGTTTTGTTCTTATTGAGATGATTGTGGCAATTTGATTTTTCAAATGAAGAATCCTTAATTTAGTATTGAGTTTTGTTTAAAAAGACACTTTCGAATTAATTGGCCCAGGCTGTATGTTGTAAGATAATGTTCTCATATTAAGAATGTAATTATTTCCTTATTGTATTTTTTAAAAAACAAAATCATATTTAAAAAATAAAAAAAAAAAACTCTGTGGAAAAAAAAGCATGAAAGAAACGTGAAAAAAAGGTTTTGTTTTATTTTTGTTATTGGATATGTTGGCAGTGCCCATTATAATTGACTGTAAATATAGTCTTTCTACTGTATTTCTCAATGTATTTAAGTTTTTTTGGCACACGTTCATGGAAACTTCTGTTTAAAGAGAAAAAAGAAAAAAAAAGTCCGAAATAGACCCACCTTCAATGTGTGTCTTAGTAGCTTCAACTAACTTTATGTCTTTCTAGTTTATCCTTCAGAAAGTCTTGCAGAGTGTGAAAAAAGACTGGCACCTGATTGACTGGTGCGACAGATCCAAGATCATTATTAATAAAGTTACCTGTCAAAAAAAGAAGTACTTGCATTGTTATTTCTTGGTATTTGTCAGTGTAATAAGTAGGTGACACCTTAGCAGGACACCCGCAATAGTCATCCTCAACCAAGTGCCATTCTCCCATGCCAGTCAGTAGAAAAATACTTGGACAGGTCATAATTAGTATGGTTTTGGTATCAGTTCTGTCCCCATTTAACTGTGCAATGACCTTCTGCTGCTTGAAGGAGTCTAAGGGCTTGCCCAGCAATGGCAAATGGAAATACAATGTATTTAGAGCTCATAGCAAAAGTTACCGCTGAGCTAGTGTTGCTGTATCAGTCTGCTTAGATGTCAACGACATTAATACTGTAAAACATAAAACATTCACAATTACCCCTAAGAAATTAAAGGGGATCAAAATCAAACTAAGCTAATTACTAGGCTACTTAACAGTGAATATAGCAATTCCTTATAGATGACTGACAGATGAAATTGAAAAGTGATAAGTCATAATTACTCCTTGCTGCTTTTCTTAGATTTAGCTCTTGCTCCCATTACACTAAAATTATTACTAAATGTCATGCTTAAGTAGAAAATACATTTAGTTTTACCAGACTCAAAGAAGCAATATTATTAAGTAATCTAATTGGTTTCCTTTACTCACAGCCTCCTTGACCTCAGGAGAAAAAGGTGGTCAGCATTTGTAAAACTTGTCATGATAGTATAATAGGAATTGTCTCACAAGTAGACACAGCTTTTGTCCACTTAAAGTTTATAACCCTTCACTGCCTTTTGTTAATCAAAAAGCCTTCAAAAGCAAAGCAGATTATTAGTATTTCTCTGTGTCTGTAGAAAAGATATATATAGGACATGTTGTATAAAAATATATATTTAGAATAGTTCTACTATATAATACCATTTATTATTACAGTAAATCATATATATGCAAAAATTAGAAGACTAATACCTTAAGTTACTTAGGCTCATGGTCTAAAAAAGCCTTAAAGAGGATCTTAGGAATTTTTGTGTAAACTACATTTAATATTTGGTCTACCAGGTTTCATCCCAAAGGAATTCAATATGAAAGATTCCACCAACGCCTAACTTACTCTGTTGTTTTCTTCCTGGAGGCAGGCATTCAGGTTGTAAGCGTTGCAGTGCTTTAATGCTAAGTTCCTTTTAATGCCAAGAAGCTCCTTTTATATATTCTTCCTGAGTCTATGCATAGGTTGAGCATCATCAGATCCCTGTATTTAAGCACATGGCTGTACAAAGAAGGCCTCTTGGCTGGAGAATGAATAGTGGCAAATGTGACATTATTTTTTTAATGAAGAGGGGAAAAAAGACAGGGAACAAGGACTTTTACAGCTGTAATGGGCAAATTGATAGATGGTATAATAAATTAAAGAATTAGTGAAGAGACTGAGAAATCACTGTACTGGGGTAGAGTCAACACATGTTTTATACTGGGGGGTCATTGCTCACAAAGTGCTATGAGGTCCATGAGGTGGTTAGTGAGCATCCAGGAAAAGAACATATTCTGCTTGGATTTCTTCAACATGCTTTTGATGTGGTCTATCACTAAAGAAGCTTAAGAAGCTACTGGAGAAAAGCAAAAGGCCCAACAGGATAAATAATGGGTTGGTAAATAAACAAAAAAACAGGGCATCAATTCTCTGTTTCCAGTGGCTTTGGCCTATGCAGCCAGCCTTGGGTTCCCACAGGGCTGGAGTCTGAGCCTTGTGCATATCACAAGATTCAGAAATAATTGGAAAACCCAGAAAAAATTATTGTTGCTAATATAGTCAAGAGAGTAACACTAGAACCCAACTACAATGATTTGCAGAAATATCTTTCACAACTTCAACAATAATTAAAACATCAGAAGAAATTCAATATAAAGAAATTTAGAAAGCGTTGCCTGTAGTAAGAAAAGAAGAAAAAAAAACAAACCAACAAAAACCTTCGCAAAACCCCGATCTAGACAACGTTGAGCGCCAAAACAGCACTACACCCAAGATGATCATGGCCTATTAACGGTTAGGTCAGTGTACTGCATAGCAACAATAATTAGGATGAAAAAACCCTACAAAACACAAAAACCGAAACACAACAAAAAAATCCTTGCAAATATTCTGTGGTCTGAAATACAGCAAATAGCTCTAGTCCCTGTCTGACTTGCACAACTTACACAAACAAATGGTAAAAAACCCAAACCACTCGCAGAAAAAAAACCCTCCATCAGAGATGGAAGTATGTCTGATACGTTCATCATCTGCTTTAGGACCTATGGAACATTACCCAAATCTGGGCACTGACTGTCATAAATAGATGAACTCATATGGGTGAAGGTACAACGGCAAGAAAGAAATCAAAATACTTAGCAATGCTCCCATACAGGAAAAAATGCTATTGATATTACAATGAAATTCAAGGGAAAAACAAAGATAAGGTCTCATCAGTGTAAAAAAAAGTCTTGAGGAAGAAAGGGAATATGTTAAAACATTATGAAAATCAGCAGTAGAATGGAGAAAGAAATAGCCCCTGTCACTAACAGTACAAACTCTGAGGATAACAAAGTTAACGAGGCAGATTTGAAACAACTATGCGGAGGTACTTTCACTCACTGGCCAATTCAGCTACGGAACTTGCTGCCACAGAAATTTACAGACGTTAAAAGCTTCCACAGGTCCATAAACAATGAACAAAATTCATGGCAGAAAATAATTACCGAAGGCTATCAAGCACCAAGCTCCTACCCCCGAAGCAGAAAGATCTGCTCTGGGGTGGACGGAGGGTGGAAGCACACACTGGGTAAGTAAGTGTCCTCATGTGCTTCTCCCATTCCCCTGCCATATTGCTATTGATAAATGAATGAAGCTGTTTTCTTTCATAGATGACTATTTAACTTTTCCCACCAGCAGTTATAAAAGCATTCTCTCCTATAAAATAATGCATCACATTCTTTTCAATGTGATTTTTAAAGCAAGCATCTGTCCTAAGATCAAGACAATGCAGTATCATTCCTTTACAATGCATTAGATAACTGAAATAATTAAATTACAACAAAGATACTCCTCTTCAATAGTCTCTCCTGATGACAAGGAAGTAACTTTCCTATTAGATTTTGTGGAATTACAGCTCAGTAGAATTACAGCTACATGGCCCCGCGGTGACCTGAAGTGAAAAGCTTCATTCCTGTTTTCATTATTAATTTTTAAGTAGGCTGATAATTGCTGTCACTGAATTATTCCTTGGTGCTATTACTTTTTTAACCTGTTTTTTTAGCATGAACCACTGCTTCTGATTTTTTTGGAGGTCAGCTTTTGGTGTGATGCTGCAATGACAAGAACAGATCCCTTTATCACATCAAAAATACACTGAGCAGCATTTGTAGCATTTTGCTTCAGCTTTTGAAACCATGAGGGTCAGAATACAGTAACATTTTCACCATAGCAGCTGGATTCACATGAAAGCAAAAGCATCGTTCAAGGCATAAATCACAAAAAGAAAAAAAAATGGAAAAAAAATCTGTGCCTTAATGGAAAACAGGAAAAAATACCGGCTGGTGTTTATGACTCAGAAGTTTTATTATAGAGACATAATTTATGACGATGTTGAAACCAGTTAGGCTTCAAAATAGGGTAGCAATTAATACGGCTTTGATGAGGACAGCAAAGGAAACAAGTGAAGTGATTATCTTATTCTTTTTTCCATGGAAATTGGTTTCTGAAATAAAGTAACCCTTCAGGTTAAGTATTGGCAAGTTTTATTTGGTATCTCATTAATGGGAACAGCTCATCCATGTCTGTTCTCACTCCTGCCCCTCCAACGTGTGAGCTTTCCTGTGAAAGAGCTATGGGAACATCACTGGAAGTAAGAGAATTCAGAGTTTCTTTTAATTTGCTTTTAATTATATCAGAGCTACGTTCTATTTTGGAAAATGGAACGTAGTCACTCGAGATTCAACAGGCTGCTTTTTCTAGTGATAAACTGCAGTTTAAGATCTCAGTTAGCCAAAACACAGGATTAGAGAACCTAAAATGACAATCATCAGAATGTTTTCTAGCTGAGTTACACAAGGAGGTAAAGCCTCAAGCTCCATTTCTGAACCCAGCCTCACATTTAGCATGGAGTGCTGCAGAGTAGGATCATAAGCACATACTGTGGGATTCCTCTGGCTGCTAAGTCTTTCAGCAGAGACCATAAGTAGGGCAGACTGAGAAAATTAATTTTAAACTTATATTTTGGATATTTTTCCTTCTAATTGCCCATCTTCTGATCCTCAAAATATACCCACAGTCCATGAATAAATATTCCATTCATTGTCCCATTAAAACTTCATTGTAGTCTATAAAGTTTCTATGGCTGATTTGTCAGATAATAATTGGCAGATAATAGTTTATTTTGATAGATAACACTTTATTCATAGAATGATAGAACAGCTAGGATTGGAAAGGACCTTAAGATCATCTAGTTCCAACCCAAATTTATATTGCTGCTTTGTCACAATATGAGGTTTAATAAGACCTCAAATGGCACATCCACAACCACAGTGCTTAGCAACATCTCTTTATCTCCCTGTTATGGCTGTTAGGCTGTGAAAAGAGCCACCAAGTTCTCTTCTGTCAGGCTTTCCCCGGGACTACCAAGCTGTTAGACCAGGCAGAAGGGCAGCCTCTACCTGTCAGCAAACCATAAACTGTGTTTAACCCTAAATTTGAGCTATGCTTGTAGCAGCCCACCTGAAAACTTTGAAGCAGGGAAGAACACCCAAATTGCAGAGATGCACAGCATATTCTGACTTTAGCAATTCAGTGACCTTTGCTAAGACATGCCAGGATCAGTAAGAGAGCATTTTGAGGGCCAGGGCATTATCCTTGCATAAAGCCTAGCTTAAGGACAAGTTTTGATTTGCAGACCACTCAGTTTTGCAGGGAGAATGAAGCTTCTATAGAGCACAGACAACTCTTTAGGAAGAGAGGAAAGACAATGCAGTTAATAAAGAAAAAAAGAATAAATAAGGAGCAAGTATTATGCAAAGCCAATAAGAATGGGACACTGGAATAACAATACGGAAAGGGAAAAAGAACATACACAGCTTTGTTCTGATTATGGCTCTCTATTACAGGGAGATCAAGGTTGAAACCCGCTGAATTCTTTAGCTGGACAGAAATATTCAGCCTTAGATTCAGCGAGGTTCCAGAAGAACAGCTATTTTTCAACTCTAGATGCATGACTTGAGTCTCACCACAGAGTGTCACCCTCCACCAACTATACTGCAGCAACTCCTGCTGCACTACAGGAGGATGAAGTGGAGTGGCTGAAGTGGAGGAGGATGAAGCTTTGCTCCAGCCATTGAGTTCAGAGCTGCTGAAACTGAGTAGTATGCCACTTATAACTAATAAATCAAAACACACACAAACCGGGACTGGTTCAACCATTTTACCTCCGCAAATGCAATGAAATGCTTCAGAAGAAAAACAAAGCAACCAACAGTTTAGAACCAAATTTTATTAAAGAAAAACCTGTAGTGCAGGTTCTCAGGACAATTGCATACCTTTGGATGCAGTGGAGTACACAGGTATGTATACAGTAGTTTGCCTGCTACATGTTGAGAAGCTGAAAGAGACTGTGATAATCTGTACTGCACAGTTCATCATCATCGTTAAAAGTTGCCAAAGACTTGGTTGTGGATCACTAACAGATACTTGGTTATGTGTGTGTGCACTACATATTGCACAAGACTTTTGATTTAGCTATTAATTGTGCAATTGAATCACAGTTAAGTGTTACATTAAGCATATTCAAACATATATTTCTTGGGTTTTATTTGTTTTGTTTTTTTCTCAAAAACAGCACGTCACTACAAAACTGCCATTAAATGTTACATATTTACAAAAATATACAAATAGCATTTTTCCCCATTTATGACAATGACCAGTTGTGGATTCATTTCATTCTTCCCTTGAGCCCCGATACTGTATACAAAGAAGCCTGCTCAAAGTCAAGGTCTCCTGAAACAAAATTAGGAAAAGGCATGTTCTGTTTTCACAAATACTAGAATGTGCAAAGGCAGAAGTAGAGGACTGTGTAGTTATGTGTGTTGAAGGGATGGACTATAGCATACTGATGACTACTAAGAGCCTTTACAAGGACTGGAAGGGCCCCTTTGTCAGAAATACAGTTAGAAACACAGTGTTGAGCTTTTACTGATGATATTCTGGAAAAGCAGTTAAAAGCATCTAAAAAACTAAGTTCTACATTGGTTGTATTTAGCTGACACCTATATCCAAAGTACTCTCATGCTAACCATGGGAATAAGAGTTACAGGTGAAAATCAGCTGGTCACCTGTGTGAGTACAGATGCAGCAAGATGAAGACTGATTTTAGCCTGCAGCTGCATCTCAAATTCACTGTGGGTGAGCACATTTCTTCCATAACACAAAGCTGAACCAACAAGGTCTGTGGAACTGCATGGGTAGAATTTAGCCCTGTAATATCAAATAAATAAAGCTCTACATGAACAACAGGGAAGCAAGTGAATCTTCACAAGAATTATGTCAAGACTAGTTCTTACTTTATTTGCTTTCATATCTTTACCAAGAGCTGCAGCTCTAATTAGCCAAAAAATATGATTTGGGCTTAGTTTCATTACCATTTTTTTTCTCCTTTTGATCACATGGGTAATGCCAGAAAAATCTGTATGATTTATCTGTCTGAGTCTGAAATGAGAGATTTTGGACTCACCTGTGTTGAAACAGGCACACATGCACTGCAAATATACCAGCATTAACCCTTTGCTCTTAAAATGGTAAATTCTCCCACTTCAACTCTCATTTTCTTTCAAAATCTTCCTCCAATACTTAATCCAGGGTACACTGATATTCCTAGTACAGCTTCATAAATACAGAGCAATGATTCTATGATAATTTCATGTAGGTGTAGATGGACATTAGCTTATGCCTCCTAAAACCACACTTGCAATGTACTAGGGTGATACTCTTTAGAACCACCTCCCTTTTGCAAAGAAGCATATCTATGGTTAATGAAAAGGTAAGTCACAGTAGCTGTACATATTTATAAATATAACTGGTAAGTAAAGAACCAAAGTGGAAGCTTCCCACAGTGCCCTGCCAGCTGACCAAGTTCCCCACATCTTCCAG
Organism: Coracopsis vasa; assembly: GCA_026283785.1. Classification (NCBI taxonomy): domain Eukaryota; kingdom Metazoa; phylum Chordata; class Aves; order Psittaciformes; family Psittacidae; genus Coracopsis; species Coracopsis vasa. The sequence goes on from JANHGB010476163.1 coordinate 25,967, forward strand.
TCTGCCACTTCTTTGCAATTTTTTTCTTGTATCTTTTTCTCAGCCACACAGAAGAGGATAAAAATGAACTAATCCCGTTTTAACATCAACCCAACTGGCAGAACCACAATCAGAGAAAAGCAACTCAAAGAAACTAGGATCAAGAGCAGAGAATTCAAGTATACTTCTCCATTTGATTACATTTTTCCTTCAGAGCCTTCTGCACTGCAGCAAGAGCAGCCCATGTCTTACACCCATGAGAAAATAAATCACAGCTCGTCAGTGACAAATAAACGGAGAGCTGTACTCAAATGCCTCATGTGTATGTGAAATGGAGGAACCCTGTTCCTAAAATTAAGATTTCTAGTCACATGTTCAGTGAACCCCAGTGGCTGGTGTTTACCCTCAGGAATACTGTACCAACTGCATTCATTCTCTCTAAACATCGCAAAATTACAGCTCACAGAGGGATTCTAGCAAATTATGTTTAAGCAGTATAAATCCAAGACTCAGACCCTATAAAATAATTCTTCTCCCTTGCCTCCTAGCTCAGTGGTGTGCTAAGAGAAAAACAATTGGCAAATGCCCTACAATCATCTTAGAAGTAAACCTACATTGGAGCTACCTCTGGAGTGCACATACATGCATCCTGGCTCCTGGGAAGCAACCTCTTTTCCATGCACCTCAAGTGGGATGTTGCTGTGAGTCAGATCCCTCTTAAATTATAGACAGAAATGCTGATAATTTCACATGTTCCTGCTGCTGCATTAGTTTAGATTCATGGTTTAAAATCTCTGTATGCAACCAACAAAATGAAAATAGTTGCCATTATGAATTAAAGTAAGCTCCAAGGCTTACACAAAACAAAATCAACAACTCGTGGCAGATCATATGCAATGGTAACACTGATTCTCTCACACCTTTCCCTTGCCCTGTTCAGTCTTGTACTTCCCTCCCTCCTACATCTTTCTTATACACTCCTTCTCCAACACAGGCTTTACCCTTCAAAGATACCACTGAGCTTTTCAATTATCTTATTTCCATTAACTTCTTCAAGCTATTCCAAGAAGAAGATTCTGCCAAACCTATCGGGTGACTTTGCTTAAACGTGTATTTTATGGAACGCGAAAGCAAGCCATTTGCCTCTGCCTCTAGGAAAGTTGTATACAGCCAGACCTGTCCCATGAACCTGACAAGTCAAATTGCTCCCAAGAGGAATGATCCCTTGTCTCCTCCTCTATTAGCAATGGAAACTCTTTACCTCACCTATTCTTCAGCTTCAGGTTGTAACAATTTATCTAATAGACTATGTGCTAGCGCGGGCCTCCTATTTCCCATATACAAATGCAGCCCAATGATCTGCCAAAAAGTTTCTACCCAACCTTGCTGCAGTTCTGTACCTCTCAGCCCTTGCTGTTCTCCAGGAAACACATGCAAATACCATGTCTCACCCCATAACCTAAAATAAGGCAGGAAGAGGCATTTGGGAGATAATGTCTATAGCAGTCTATCAATTAAATATGCATTTTCCACTACAGACTGACAGCAAACTCAATATATACATGGATGAAAGAGAAATGCTAGTTATGTATTCTTCCTGGGTGTACAAGACTCACCCACATCACCAACTAGAACTATGTGCTGTCTGGGACAAGCAGCTGAGAGAAGTCCTGGAAAGGCAAAAAGGAAGAGTTCCAGAAATATTTAGAGAAAATGAGAGCAAAAATTAAGAGTTACAGATTAGAAGAATCAAAAGTGGTAAAGAAACAGGACGGATGGACTGCAGGGGGACAAAGCACAAGGGAACTACACTGACTCAGATAATATAGTAGAGCTCAGAGGAGAGACAGGATGGGGAAGAGATCGTGATTCTGCTTGTTATCACTTTGGATACAGTAGGGTGCATAGCCAAATAAAACACAGAAACAGAACATAAAGCAAAACAAAAAGCAAGAAGAAAAAAATGGACTGTGCAGAACTGTGATCAGGAGAAGGAGGCAGGCAAGGCAAAGCAACAAACAGCTGCAACAATGAAAAAGAACAAAAGGACAAAAAAGGTGGAGGGACAGAAACAAAGGAAAACAGAAGAGAATGGAAATTCAGACTTTTTTTCGATATAGAGTCTCCAATTACTTATCAAAAATTTGGAAGCATTAAGCAATGCAGGTGACATCCCTGAAGCATTCAGCATCTCCAAAGATTAACCCCAAAGAGGAGTGTATTTACAAGGAAATGGAGCTAGTGAATTGGGCATCTTCCTATGTTTGTGATAATACTCCGTAATCTTAATTATTTAAATGTCCTTCTGTGAATTTGGAACATAAAAGAGGTGTATCAAAATATTCTCCTTTAGACTATTTTTATCATTTGTAAACTGCCTATGTGCATGTTACTGATGTTTGGGGTGTACACTTCTTCTTCTGTATAGTCCTGCCTATTCATAATCCATAACCAGAATGTCCAAAACCCATGTGGATACAAGTCTGCAGTTTTCCTATAAGCTGTTCTCATTAAAAACCATCTCTTTCACCATTTCAGAAAGATTCCTTTTTAAACTGCTGTAGTTAATAAGCGAATGGTGTGAATTAATACTTTTTCTTAATTTAAAAAAAAAAAAAAGAATAAGCCAATTCTTGCCCTTTGATCTGTAAGAGCACTGTGAGTAAGAAGGAAATATAAGTTCAAAAGCTGGCTAAAACTAGCAACAAATAACATAGAAATATAAGACATGCTAAGAAAGTTATTTGGAAAGCCTGGCAACAAAGGCGTATTATGTACGTAGTGCATGCTTGCTGCTTGTGTTATTGCAGCCCAACAGGGCTGTAAATCCACTGAATCGCAACAAATCGGTGTAAAGATGCAAATTCTACAGAAACTCAGAAATTAAGTCCAATCAATACAGCTCAAGTTTGTGTAATGATTTCAAGTGCTGCAAGGAAATAATTTTAAACAGAATTACTTGTGTAAGGTTAAGAATCCACATTTTTTTCAGGATTAGTAAATGTCATTCCTAAAAGAAAATCAATTTGCAAGTAGAGAGACAAAGAGTATGTAAATAAGAACCTGTATTTTTAGAGATAGTATTTTAACATGTATTTTAATACAAACCATAACAGCTCTTTGATAAGGATTTTGTTCATATAGCTATATCGCTGCTCCACAGAGTATGTATTCCTAAGCCCTCCAGTGTTTTTTGTCTTGTGTAATGTCTTCCAGAAGATCATCTCAGCTACCAGCACACAAACTAGCTGAAAACAGTAATTCTGACAAGCTTCACATAAGGAAAAAAGAAAAAAAAAATAAATAAAAAGAGATGAAAAGAATGAAAATCCCTCACTTGGCTCCACAATTCATATTCATATAATTTGCTACTCCATTTAACAGGAGGGAAAAGGCTGGGACTGAAGACTTAAATAAATGAGATCTCACATATTAAAAATCATGAAACTAAGTTGCTGTAGGTATCAATTTTAGGGGGAAAATAATGCACAGAGGAATGCAACTCTTTAGCCTTCACACCACGCTGAAGTACCATTACAGGTCCTTATTTCCCTGACAGTACATATAATCCTCTAAGCAACATACTTGAAAGATTAAAGATCTTGACAGATTTATAGAAGATTAAAAAATTAGAAGTGCCCAGCTTGAAATTTCCCAAAGATTGTGGGGAAACGTTTTTAGTTGCAAAAGCTAACTGGGGGTCTGAGAAATATGAAAAACATTACATATATATCCATGACAGGAATAAACACACATTTAATGGCTTTCAAAGGGCTAATACTGAAGGGAAATAAGGAACATGAAAATACAGACTTAACATTAGGAAAATGGTCTAAGCAGATCCTGTAACTACTTCTAGGCAATTAAATGCTATTTTAATGGAAGTTAGACTTTCTTAGACTGGTAAGATTAGGCTGTATGCCAGTCTCGTAAAGAAAGTTGTAGAAGCAAAGTGCAACTGGGACTAGAACAGAGAAAAGGAGCCAGGAAGCAGCTTTTTGGATGGACTTAGTAAACACAACAGAATTTTGCATCTCAAAATCAATATTTATAAAGTTAAATGCTTATAAATTTCTTTCCGGTGGAAAGCCAGTATTTTGATAGAAATGTGCACATCTAAAAGTCTGAAATAAAAATGAAGATGGAAACAATACAGCAGTATCAATCAATACACAATAACAACTCCGACTGTCAGGGACTATGCAATGAAATAAAAATTTTAGTCTCCTTTTCCCCCCAAAGTTTCATTAATGACAAATTACAAAACATTGTTTTATAGGAAACATAGGAAAAATCCATGACTGAAATTGTCATCGATTCTATCAACTCAGCAACATTGTATCTGACTTGGAATAACACTAGAAATTCAATGCTTATCAGAACCACTGGTTCATCATCAAAAAGTTACTGCAAACAAATGCATGTATTTAATTTCTTCAGAATAATAACCCCCCAACACACATTTCTTTGAGTGTTTACTTGTGGAAGGAGGATGAAAACCATGGCAGTTTCACGCTACTGACCTCTATTAAAGAGACAGCATACAGGGATAGAGTATTCCCACGAAAGGGATGTCTCATGGGACCTAAACCACAGCTAACTATCATAATCTTGTCAGATGAAATCTGCTTTGTACTAGGAACTACTAACAGCAAAGCACTGATTTGTCTGTCTGTCTAGAAGACAGTAATTTAACAAATCATCTACTTTATAGGAATAAACACTCTACTCCTCTTTACGCTGGTCATTGAAAGCAGAGAACTCATCAAGAAGGATTTAATTCAATGATAATATCCTAAAAGGGTTCAAAGACATTGGATGTGAATTCAAGATAACATCTTGCCTCAGGCTGGTACCTTCTATTTCTTCACAGTTATTTTCACCACTCTCTCTTATAGGGTGTAAAAACATGCATGGTTTATACTGCTTTTATTTTTGAGAAATTACTTTACACTATGTGTGGCTTTCTCCTAAATGTCTTCTGAGCATTTCTGAGCACTTTATGTGGATGGACCCAAAACCGGCTGAAACAATCAATGTCAAAAGGGAAAGCAAAGATAACAGCTGTAAGTCTTGATGGCTCTATTAGAATGCTGCACAACAGTACTGCTTGGAGCACTCTGAGAAGTACAGGGTGGTTTTGAAATTGCAAATACAACAGAGTTTAAGACCAGAAGATGTAAATGAGGCCAATATATTGCCAGTTTTGTTGATTTCACTGTAGTTCAGCATCAGTGTTAAGTCTCACAGTACATCATTATAAGGCTTTTGACCAAATAACATTGCAGAAAAGTAAGATATTAGTGTGCAACAGCAAAATCACAGCCAATGTTGCAATGCTACCACATAACAATATGTTCCAATAACAGTTTTTAGATAAAATTACCTCTTTAAGTGATGCACCTTTTTTCTGATTATGTATTTTTTACATTTATACATAATTGCAGCTGGTTTCAGTAGACTACCTTCAATAACAGTGGTAAATACAAGTAAAACGAAGGAAGTAAAGCTATTAATAATTTATGCTCACAAAATTCTTTTACACTGGCAAACCTGAACAGACAGTAATTAATTTAGCCTCACAATACCCCTGTGAGGTAGGTAATCACTGTAAGCCCCATTTTACAGGTGGGGAAACTGAGGCACATACGAGTTAAATAACTTTCCCAAAGTCTGGGTACAAAATCCAGGTATCCCACAGCCATCTTCTGTTTCTTAGACATCAAATTACCCTTCTTCATTAATAAATTTAACTGGAATATGTATAAATACTGCATGTGTGTGCATGCATGTGTGACTAGCATTTGTGCATAGAAACAACTCTGTGTTTTTGTATACACATGTATCAGGATTTTAGATACATATAAAGGATTATTAGCATTTGCTAAGATGCCATGGATTCAGTTCAAGAGATTCGAAACCTAGCACTAGTGAGACTTTTAATTTAAAGATAAACCAAGACACCATGAGTGGGAAAATGGTAATGGTATTTTCTCAGCTTTAAAATAATGCATTTTAAAGTAATTCTTGCCAGAGAATCAAAGGCTTCCTTTATTATCTGCTGGGTATTGTTAACACAGTTATGGCAATACTGACATCTCTTTAGAAAACAGTGGTTTTAAGACATGACAAACCAACCTCACAGGAGTTCTGCATGAATCAAATTAATAAGCATCAAAAAACATTATTACAGGCACTATATTGTGCTAAGTGTTAATTAGAGTACCAAGCAGCTAAATATTCAGCTGTGTTCCAAAAGACTCCTATTATCAGAGACACAAATCACCCTGTATTAGATGTATAAAAGTAGCTGTTAAAGCATAAACTAGACGTGTGACCTAGTTCCAGCAGTGTCCTTTGCTAGTGAGACAGAGTGGGAGAACAACCCCAAGCTAGAACTTCCATCCCTTGTCCATGAGGCTAATCTGCCACTCACCTGCCCTATACTAATAACCCACTTCAGATTTATTTCACAGGAACAAGCTAGCTGTTTGCAATGATTTTGTTCCCTGCTCCAGCTCATTTCCACTAGAAAAAGCATAAAGAGCTGGTGAGGAGGGAAAGCCTCTGGTGCAACGATCCCAAGAGTTTCCAATGCACAGCACATTTTGCATTTGCATTTCTTTTCTGGAAACTCAGTTACATGTAACACCTAGCATTTCTACAGAGTCTGGCACACAACAGTCAGCTTGAGCACTGGTTCTCCGTAAGTCAGTTTGCACGGCGCTCTACAACTAAATAGGCAGAGAGTTTAGAAACTATTTTCCTGAGCAGTTTGCAAGCGCTTTCCTGAATCTTCATTTAAACTTTTCCAGTAGCTCCTTACAGTAAGTTTATAATCTAGATTTTCTTGTGCTTTACACATACATCCTGTGGGGTTTGTGAGAGCCTACAGTACTACACTGATTTATTACATCCCGGTCCGTTGCATTTGAAGACAATATGCTCTAGGATACTCACAATTACATAGAAGAATGACTCCAATGCATATGATAATTTTAAGACAGTTCTTTTCTGGTTTACCAGCATTTTGTTATTTTCTGTTTGTTTATTCAGAAAGATGCAGTTACCTATCTGTATCTTCCTTAAGTAAGGTGGTGTATGAGCCTGTCACTAGCATCAGGATGACATTCAGTAAGTTAAGAGCTATTTATTCTCTACTGAAGGCAAGAAGTGAAGAGATTATATAGGTTTCTGAGAGAAACATCCTAATCCCAGGTATCTGTGACACATAGGACACCACATGTTTAAACTTATCACACCACAGTCTGTTTCCAACATGGCTCTATAAACCATACGGAAAAAAACAGCAAGGTGTGGATTCACTGCATTGCCATTCCCTAGGGATGCAGAGGTTTGTACTAGGAAAGTCTGGTCCAACTCACAAAATTGGGATTAGGAAACTCTGACCTAGCATACAAGCCTTTCTGTAGGCAGTTCCTTCAGAAGCCCCACTGCCGTCCCTGCAGCAATCAGGGCCAGCAGTGATATGGACTGAGTGACACCCTGTGGTGATGGAAAGGAAATGCGAATCCCTAAATCAGCCTATCCTCCCCACGTCCTTCCGGATTGTCAAACCAACCAGAGTGGAAACGATCAGGTCAGAGTTTGCCCACCCCTGCTTGCAAGGGCAAACAGCCAGGGAAAACCCCACAGAAGTATGCAGGTGGGAAGTGGATGGCAGTGAGCTACCCGGTCCTGCCTGGAGGAGAGCTCTGACCTACCCGGCACCTCTGCCCTTATAGGAAATCTATGAAAAATAACCATACAAAGAAAGCGCCTTAAAAGAGGTATTTATGCTCTCTGGGAATGTAAAAAGAGACAGGCCACCAGCACGGGGTTGTACAGGTAAACTCATCCAGCAGCTCCCATTGTCCTAGAGGTGCTCGCTCAGGAGACAAGAAGAGAGCAACTGACGTGACTGTCCGCAAGTGAAGGCACCTGGTCTGGAAACAGCATCAAGCTGGTGTTTTTCTTTCACATGGGGTGGGACTGAGAGAGATACTGGTGCTGATGGTTTGTCATGACTTGCTACACTTACAAGAGCATTATTCTATATTATAAGTAACACTTTACTTCCTCTAATCCACAGAAGGGCCAAAGATTAAATTCATTAGATTGTCTGACACATTTAAGTTAAGAGCTTGTATCAACTAGGAGTGCATTTATCTCCTCACTCAGCTCTCTCCCAGTACAGAAACACTTGGCTTCCTAAAAAAACATCATTGTGATCAACCAACCACCTGTTCTGGTCTAGTCATTTGTGTAAAAATCACCTTTTTAGATTGAAAAGTCTCAACCCTTCATCTGAATACCTCAATTAAAAACATAATTAGACAGTTACAGTCAATCCTTCTAAAAATAAACATAAAGAACTAAAGCAGAGAAAAGAAATAAGGTGGCATTGAAGGTGCCTAGGGCTACAAATTTGCTATCATATTTTGAGTTTCAATTGTAATGAGTTCCCAGGCCATAGAGTGAACTACAAGACGTATTATCCTTCCTCCTCGGTAACCGATGATGGACTTTTTTTTCCATGGGACTGATAAGAAACCTCCTCTCCACCAGCATTTACAGCCATATTTGCAATTTTGTGACATCACCAGGGAAAAATAAAACGATACAGAGAAGAGTCTTTTGATTTTGTGTTCAGCTGTAAATATCAGCTAACCAGGTAACTGTGCATCTCTCGGGAGTTGATGCTCAAAACCACGCCTGAGTGATTGCCTACAAAAATATAGAAACAAAAGGCCAGCGTTAGTGTATTTCAGGCACTTCACATTAAATCCCTCTTTTATTGCAGGGACAAGTCAATTGCATGAAGAGAGTGGCTTTATCAAACAACAGGTTGGTGCAACAGCTCCATGTACCTACAGCATACTTTCACGCAAAGCTTTTGCTCATGGTGGTGTGTTTGTGGTGAATTCCTAGGGTTTCTATCCCAGTAACTGCATAAGTTGGTTCTCTTTGTGGCTTAAAAAGGTGTAGTTGTCTTGAGGGGTGCAGGTGAGGGAGGAGAATGGAACCTGAGGCATCCATTCGACATGCCACTGACCTGGGACTGGACACTGACCGGCATCAGCAATAAGGGAACTCTGTAGCTGTTCAAGTTGCCACTTCTCCCAGAAGGAGTCACTGCAAGGTAATGGTGTTGAGGAGTCCCAAGGTGGGGGTTGCGATAAAGTAGGCAACATAAAATATATAGAAAACAAAAAAAGTGGATGGGTGAGTCTGGGAATACTGTACTGTGGAAATTCAAAAGTTATGAGAAGAGAACAAACAGAAACCCAGGCCTGTAACTCCCTGCTGTGCAGGAGCGGAGGCTGCTACTGACATCTCCCAATAGGGAGGGAGAAAGCTCACCACAACTAGAAGGGATCTCCATAACATAGGAACCTTCTGCAAATAATGTCATAAACCAGGATTTAATAAAGCAGAGATTACAATATGTTTTATTCTCTGGCCAGATAAAATAGAAAAGTATCATTAACAGGAATATTTTCTTGGCAGTACTGAGCAAAACTGAAGCTAGTGGAAAGTACTGCAACTAGCAAAGCAGTACAGCAAGCAGAAGGATAGTTTTATGTATTAAATAAAGTCTTGTGTCTAAAAGCTGTACGGTAGCTGACAATACACGGATGATTATCATTCATAGAAATGAACTCTTTACATTCTATTGGAAATGCTGCTGGTGCTGACAAGCTGGCAGAAGCACAAATAACCTTGAGAATTGCATTTGCTGTAGTAAGTTTCCCAGCAAAACATCATGATCTTGCACTCTTTAACCCTAATAATGCTCTGCCCAGACAGAAGATTTTTTTTTTCTCTCTCTGAGTAAGTAGTGCAGGGCAACTAGAGATTATTTCTGAATGCATCACAAATCAGGGCGGCATTTCTTTATTCCAGCATCCCAAGCTGCCCTATACAAATAGGCCATAAGGGATTTTCTACCATTAAAAGTAGTTATGCTTCTATACATTACTAGAGGTGTTTGAATGCTCCACTTTAATAGGCATGTCTGCAAGGAATTTTTTAGCATTCAACCTTCTCCTCTAAAGACCTTGGAGATGAGTTGATCAAACAATTTTAACATAAACTTTGCTTTTCCAGGGTTGTTTTTGGAACTAACTCCAGTAAGGTCAGGAGTGCAATCAAGGTTGTCTTGCAAAATCTGAATGAAAACACAGTGATACTCATACACAAAGGTTGTAAAAGAAAAGATATAAATGCACAAAGCAAAGAAAGAGGCTGGATTCTTTCCAGGTGCTCAAAGTTAACACCTCCAAGAATCTAGAAGCAGCACACAGTTCAGCAAATGAAAATAAAGATATCGACAAGAAATATAAACGAGAAATGCAAGATAAAGAAATCTCTTTTCTGTCAAAGCTCTGTCCTTCCCCAGGCTACCTCTGGTGCAGCTAAACCACATCTTTTTCCATGGATTCATGAAGATATCACAGTTGCTTGTTACAGCATCAATCTACTGCTACAAATCCCAAAGGCTTTGGGTTATCTGATTTATTTTCACAAAATGTGTAGAAATGGAACTGAGGAGCTTTTTCCATTGTCCTACACTTTTCAGGCTGTGACCTGAAAGCAATCTGAAGACAATGGTAAATTTTACACGAAATGAACTTTATAGATCAGCACTCCATGTTACATTAAAAATAACCACAGGGTGCCAGGATATATACTTCCACCTGACACTGGAATAATTTGCACTGATTGATATTCACAGAAAGTATCCCTCATGGATTCCTTATGACCACCCCATAAATACTGGAAAGTTACTTAAATTAGCTACGTAGGAAAGACTTATGATACTTTTTATACAGGAATAAATGTAACATTTCTATTAATGAAAACTTTAAATGCCACTTTAGTATAATGGCAAATAAAGCAACAGACCTAGATTCAATCCATTTGAAATAATGGAAACCTTGATTCTACAAATCCTTCTAGCCTAGATTACATTTTCCACTAATTCAGGGGATTATTGTTACCTATTATACACTGTTCTACCAAACATAATTTCTCTCTAAAATTGTCTGTCTCCTAACATGAAACTGTATTATCTGTGTACTCGTCCTCTATATAGCACGTCATCCATACATAAGCCTGTATCACAAGCAAGCCAAAAGAAGATTACTTGGATAATCCTTTGTTAGTGGTGTACTATTTGCTTCTTCTTGAGACTGAGAAGAAAATGAAAAAAAACTAAAATGAAAACAAATATCAATTAAAAATCAATTACTCACGAAAATTTATAAACTAAAAATGAAGTTACCTCTTGCGTTACCTAGTGTTTGCGAGTCCAGATCATCATCAATAAACTCCTCACCCTGGATGATGTTCTGAGTGTCTTCACTATGATTAACAGGGCTTGTCATTTCCTGCTCTTTTTCGTTGTGCATCTGGGCATAGACATTTCTGCCTGGCAGTTTCCTATATCAGACAAGGAGAAAAAGTCTTGTGATGGAGTTCCCTTGTGTTGCACACATGCTGGTACCAGAGCAGAGCTTCAGCAGACCAAAGTTGTTCCAGAATCACAAACTAACACCAGTCCCACCCTCCCTTAGTTTTGTGCTCACAACCTAAACTTACCAACTCCTTATTCTCAGTTAGTTTTAACTGTCTTATCACAGTGTTCATACCAACATAATAATTAAGCATCAATTTCTGACTAACAATGAACAATAATGTAAAAAAATGACTAAAACCACAGAGAAACTATTTTAAGAACTCAAGCAATAAAAATACAAAACAGGTATTCATTTCTGGTTCCAGGTGTCTTTGCAAACATCAAGATAGGTCACAATCATCACCACATCACCCTGGTGAAGTGGGCTGATGCTGAAGTGTGAATTCTCATGCTCCATCAGGGCTGAGGAGAGGAAGCAAGAGAAATCCAGGAGGCAGGGAATTGAAAGGGAGCAGAGCGTGAAGAACCAGGAGGCCAGGACCAAGGGGTAAGGAGGCAAACCGGCACCAGCCAGGGCACATAAGAAGACTGGGGAGGGTAGAGAAGTTAAGCAGGCAGCACTGAAGGAGACAGAGTGTAAACTTTGGCCCAGGACTACTGGAAACTGATGAATTAGACAAAACTCTCTATAGCAGACAGCATTTAATTAATTCGTTCATTCTGAGTTGAATCTAGAAAACCAAAAAGCATGTGATTAAATGGCTCTATCAGCTCTAATGAACAATTAGCACTATGTCTGAGATTGGGAGCCTGAAGTCTTAGTACTGATGAAGACTTCTTAACTAGATTAACTTAATAAATTAGACTTTGTAAAATCAAATGGAATAATCAGGGACTTCTAACTGTGCAACAGAATTTATGGTTTAAACATTCCTTGAGAGCCATACCCTTTGCTGTAGCTGCATTCACGTGCAGTCTGCCTGAGCACATAAGGACATCCTCTCCTAGGCACCAAGCAGACACTTCTGATTAGGGAGTTGCAGGCTGTACATTGCAAAAAGCAGCTTGACAGCTTGATCAGTATGACAGCAGATCATGGCTGTCAAAGTCTGTGCTTAAACACAGATTATTGCAAGGGGTAGACAATGAGAAGAAAAGAGAAAACATGGTTGAATTGCTGAGGTTAAGCTGCGGTTTCTGCTGAGCTCCTTTAGACAGTGAGAAAATAGAAAAAGTGACACTAATTTGTAAGCATGTCTCTAAAACAACCATCTCCTGCTCCATATTCTGGCAGCAGTTTGAAAGCTGGATTGCTTTCACAGGTTGCTCTGTTTTCTCTAGGCTTTTGAAGATGACCTGTCTTTAAATGTCATTTCAGAAGAAAGGTTCTTTACCGGGTGGCACCATTTTAGCTTGAGATAAAAGTTACTGCAGCATACTAGTTTGAACAGCACCTTCCATTGCATCAGAGTACTTGGAATAAATCAAAATTGCTAAGAAATGAAAGACAACTGAAGTAGATCTCCTGCCTTTATTGTGAACTATCCAAGGGATTAATTGCATCCTGTATACCTATGTGTGTATACACATAGAGATCTATATAGGTATGTGTAAACAAACACACACAAAATTATATATATTTTTGCATTTCTGTGAGCTCAGAGTAAATGAAGTGCTAACCAAATACAAAGGACAAGGATGCAAACAAGGTCTAACACCACAACGCTGTGCTATTACGACCACTTCAACAGTTTCCTCAAACACAAACATACACATAAAGCCAAGCCCTGCATCACTCTCCCCCCATTAACGGGATGAAAAAAGCCACAATGAAAAGGGGAAGGACATTCCTTGTTACCAAAACAAATACATTAGGTAATTAATTTTGATTTTTTTCTCTAGGGCCAGTAACTCCAGACTGTTTTAATGTGTTTGCTAATGAAACTGGTCATGTGGAAAACAATATCCCTCTCAATCAGACCTGCATCAAACCTGTCAAATTGCTCACTTTCAGTCCACTGCTGAATGCCTAAGGGAAATAAAACCCAGAAGTATGTCTGCACAACACATCTGCAGAATTAGCACATATGTTTCTGCAATAATTAGGGAACCTTCTCAAAACTTCTGACAGACTGTAGAAGCATCAGTGGCATCATCAAAATATTTTTGACACAATAAATATGTTATCCATCTTGAACCCATATGGCACATCAGACCTTTGCAGTTAAGTAAAGGGAACAGAGCTGCTAGTCTAACTGTTGCCTGCCCAGGCTGAAGGGCCTGTCAGAAACCAGCTCAACAAGGTGTGTCCTTTAGTGTAAATCCTGAGGCTTCAACTCATGTGTCTGGTAAGATTTACCAGTTAGAGACTGCACAGTCACAACACATACTATTAAACACATTAAGAGGTTCCTAAAGGAAGAAAACTCACAAGTTCACAAATAAGCATTAAACATATTGTTTTAGCACTTCTGTATGAGTTAACGGGTAAAAGAGAAGAGTCATAAGCTCTTATTTCTCACTCACCTAAGCTTTGTGAGCCCAATCCTGCTAAGTATTCCTCCAAGGAAGGCAATAAAGTTGAGATAATCAGTGACTCTTCCACACTTTTCTTTGTTCCTCACAGTTACAGAGGAAAGCATCTTAGATTGTAACACAGAGCATGGATGGGAAGGAGGAGAGTATCACAGGTCTTGTAAAGGTCTTGTGCCTATACTGTAGGCGTTTGACCTTTTATACACTATAGAGATCTCTACGTGTTTCATATGGCTCAGTTTTACATGCAAGAGACTCAACCAGATTGAAGAAAATGACAGTCTAAGCCTTTTCAAGAGGTGTTTTTAACACATGTGCCAGATGTTCTGCTTATAAGGGACAAATGCACTGTGGAATGAATCAGGATGTAGATACCGAAATCTTGCTAAAGATGGGCCTGACTCTCGAAATTTTTCAGTTGCTTCTCACTGCTCTAATATGTAGGAAAGAAGCTGCTACCCCTAATTACACAGAGAGAAACTCTTACGTACTGTGATGTGCTTTTCTCTTCTTAAGGAAGCAATTTCTATTGAGTGCAGTGTAACTGTTTGAAGTAGGCAGAGCTGAAATGCTTGAGTCTACATAAAAGACTACTGTGAAAACATGACAAGACATGAAATCTGACCCGAGAGAGTTATATCACCAATATGAAAATAGAAAGCACATTTATAAGTACAGAGAAAAAGATTATGCAATAGATTCTTTTTGGGGTTTACTCTGCAGCTGTAAAATGCATGTGCTTCACATCCATCACTGGAGACAATTACCTCTGCTTAGCAGCACTCTATGGTTTACGTTTTTAGATCCTTTTGTTTTCTCTGTAGCATTTTATTTCAATCATGAAGAAGAAGAAATATTCATGCCTGCTCTGAGGACCATAAAAATATGAACTGAAGACCTTTTTCTGCACAAAACTACTATTGAACATCACAGCACATGGCTTTTACCAAGCTCTTCAGGTCTTACACCTTTTAGAAGACATTCCAGAAAGTTCTTTTTCTTTTCTTCCTGATATTCACAAATTCTAATCAGTTTATACCTGAAACTATTTGCACTTAAAAATGTTCAGCAGTAAGGAACAGCAGGAGGGGGATGAGATATTGATTCCCACTCATTTAAACTCTCTAGTTTATTTGGCTTTCAGTTCCTTCCTTGTAGAGCCAATATTAATCGGCCTTTATGCAACTTCATTTATTTTCCAGAGGCTTGATTAAGATTCTGCTTAGTATAAAAAAAAAAATAGGAACATATTCACATGGCAAAGGACATGGAATAATGTAGCATTCTCTTGGAATTTAAATAAAACTAACCACAATAATAATCCATTAAATAGAATACTTCATTGTGGTGCTGGCTTTATTATGCTTGGATTAATGTTCAGATGACTTACTTTGTGCTTTAAGGCACTTCTGATTTACTTGCCGCTTTCATTTCAGAAATCTTTTCTACATGCTATTACTTTGATTTTTGAGGAAGTTTTTATTAATTTAGCATTAAATTAGTGCCTGGTTTTTTATAACTAAATGACATGGACTGGGACTAAACTTGCTCTCATGGAACATAAAAGTAGTATAAGCAAGGTGGGTAAAAAGATAGCTTTTCAGAGACTGAAAACAAGACAGTAAGTCAATGAGGCTGAAAGATAACACAGTTCTGCTCCAGATTGTGGAAATGACCAGGGAAGGGGTTCATTTACCAAAAGTGGCACTTGACAGTAGTGAGGAAAAAAAAGAATACACACAGAATGGTGTAAATTTGGCTGAATTAGATTCATGGCGATTTGTGAAAACAATGCATGCAGCTTGAAGTACACTGGCAGTAGTCTGCATACAAATTAAAGGTTGAAGATTTTCATACTCTTTTAGAGAACCAAATTTGCTACTATTAACCAGGTAAAATACCTAAGCAGAAAAGCCAACTGTTTGTTCTGGTTTGGCTACCCTAATGTCCTGTTGTTATACAGATGTAAAAAATAAGAAAAGGATTTCAGATCCATGATGATTACATGGCAGCTTTGATGTGGCTAAAATGTATTTTTCCTTTCCTCCAGTTTGCCTAGTACAGACAGTGCTATTTGCCTTCTCTATACTGTTGCCCAGCACCGCACACCATAGAAGCTTGCTGTGAAAGGATGAAGAAATCTTTTCTGGATGGCAACTTGAAACTCACAAAAATATAAACATTTTTTCAAAGGGAATAGAAGAAATGTGTTTTTCCTGAACCTAATTTAGTAAAGATGGTATGGTATAGAAAAAATAAATGAAAGTCACAGATCTGCATTAAAAAATAGACCTGACTTCTCAAATATACTTTCCAGCTGCTTCATATTGTTCTGGTTGAAAGAAACAGCTCTAGTCCATTTTACCTGGATGCTTAGACAACTGAAGCATACTAGTGAGTACTGTAACATATTGTTTGCTTGAGGCATCAGATTGGTGATTTCCATCCTCAAAAAATAAGAGCAAAGAAAAGGCACATTATTCTTGGCTTGCCAGCCATCCATGTTCATTGTCTGCATTGCATCCTGTGCCATAGCCACAGTCAGATTTAGCAGTTGGGGTATTACCTTTCTTGCTCCCATGCTGAAAATTCCCCCACACACCCTCCCAAATGTAGCTAAACTAATCATTGTTCATTTGTGCAATACAACCAGAATTAGTCTTTAAAACCATCAGCAGTTACCACTTAACATTTACTTTTCATTTACTACATAAAAATAGCCCTAATCTGAATTGTTTACGCACTCTGATCACAGAGGATCGAAATCCTGCGTGTCTCAAGACTTTCTGGCTTTCTAATTTTGTTTTTGTCTAAAGCAACCAATCACTCTCTGGATTGCCAGGAATCGCTCCATGAGCTCCCAGGACTCCAGCACCAGTTTTTCAAGCATATGTTCCTGGTGATAAGTGGCTGGGCGCATAAACACACCATTAGATAAAGCAGGGGCAGGCAGATGAAATGATAAATGTTCACTATTTTACTGCATATAAGAACACAGGACAGAAGTATTCCTAGTCAGTGTTTAATTATTTGGGATTAGGGCATATCAGAACCAATGTAATTTGCAGTCACCTAATCATTACTAGACAGCCATGACAGCTCTGCTTATCCAGCAGACCCTACAATTTTAGTTTTGATTAGCAAGAACTGACACAATTTTAATCTTTTCTTTAAAATGGGAATTCCTTCAGGAGTGATGAGACAGTGTTGGTTTTTACTATGCATGTAACTAATCAACCCAAATCCCACCACCTCTGTATGAATCTGCCTTTCTTTTCCCCCTACCCTCCCTACTTAATTAGATAAAATACTCTCTTTGTTTCCTGCATACGAGGCATCTGACATATAATTTTATGCAGGGTTGTTATTTTTAGATTACTGCTTTCCCAAAAACTAATTTTGGGAGATTTACTTCTTGTGAGGGACACCATTTTCTAGTGCTGGGTATTGCAGTTTTCAGAAAATGAGAAATTAAACAGGAGCAGCAAGTTTCATCAGAGAGGTCCTGATTGCCCTGAAAGATTCATAAGAAAGAATTATTAGATTAGTCCCTGATATCTTGTCAACACCATCTTTCATCTCACAATTCTGTGTGATAAATTAGTGTAAATTAAGCTTGTTGCTTGGGGACAGGAACCAATCCCTGGCACTCCAGAACCATTAGGCAGTTTGAGCAGGTTTCTCCTTTTTCTATTGAAGCTGTACTATAGTCTAAACAGAAGTTTGTTATTTTCTCTTTACTTTTCACCACGAGTCCTGACCTGTGCCTTGACTCACTGCAAAAAGATTAAATCACTCACGTATGAAGCTGTAACCTCCCTGCCAATGCAGTCACTATCTTAACTGCAACCCAGTCTTTCTATCTTGCATCTTTCCAGGTATCAAACAATCTTAAGACCTGTCTTTTAGGCCAGAAAAGAGAGAGAAACAGAGAGAGAATAGTCCAAGGCATATCCAATAGTCCAATCTTTTGCAAACCACCTGCTTTGCCTGTGCCCCAATGCCATCTACAAGTCCTGTAGACCCAATCAGTGTAATGATAAAACTAAAAATAATAAAGATTTCTCTGACTTGAAGGAAAAAAAGAAAGCTTTAATCCTTTTCTGAAGGGAGTATCTGACTTACATAAGTAAAAGGAAAGCACCAGCAAATGTCTTCCATCTCCTACTTAATTTTGTGAACCATACATAAAAATTATGGACATTATTAACGTTTCAACACCTTATACATGCCTGTAAGTGGAAATAACTCATTTTTATATTTGCGTGTGTTGTCTGAGTTACCACAGAGCCCAGTAAATGTTGCTCTGCTGAAATTATATTCTAAAATGGAACACTTTTTGTTGCCGATGGCATTCTTTCAGCAAATTAATTTTTAATATACAGGCATATAATACTGACAAGCTGCCTTTGTGCATTACAACTTGCAACCTTTGTATCTATAAAGGACACTCAATTTCATAGCCTTAGTCCCTATGGACGAGTTTGTAAACTTACATACTCACTGTACTGACTTTAAAGGAACTCTACTCACAAGTAAGCACTCCATGGGGATCCAGCAATTCAACATCCATCTTTATAAACACAGGAAAGACTTTTTTGAAGGGATTAAAGACTTGGGTGGGAGAGGAGTTCACAGGGAGCACAGGGGGGAAATTGATTTTTCAAACGTAGCACCAATCAGGCGCTCAATATTCTTTGAAGATCAAATTGCAAATAAAGGATGCAACAACAACAAAAAAACCTGCCATCTTGGAAAAGCTGAGCTGGAATACTTGAAAATCATTCTGTCAAATATCTCAGAAACAGATATGAAATGGACTAAAATTGAATACTACTGCACGGTCATTCATCAATGCCAACTGCAGTTTCCAGGCTACTGATAAACATTTGAATATCTCTCATGATTCTCCTCACTCGCATCTAAATTGAACCCCCACAAAATTTAAATGCAAATGATTTTCACAAATTATATATAGAAGTGTGAGGGACATTAAAGCTCGCAATTTGCAAATTGTACTATAGTTTCCTCCTTAGTAAAAGCTCTATTTATAAAGCAATGGTTCATTGAGCATTTTAGAAAGAACTCAAGGAACATAATTTTTTTTCTCCTTTCTTGAATATTTCATACTTCTTTTGCCATGCAGTAATTGTGTCTGTAATTTAATTGCTCTCGTTTAAGAGCTAATAAAAGATATAAATCATACAGCTTTTGAAAGATATCACAAGCAAGTTTTATGATCGCACGCTACAAACAGCAAATCCTCCATCTATTGCTACTGAAATAATATAATTACACCACATCAACCATTTTTATGCTTTTCCTTGCTGCAGGCACCTAGAATAGTAAAATGGAATTTTATTCAGCTGTAGACAGTCTGACAGTCTACGCTTTGTCCTTTAAAGAAATCAGCCACTATGAGCAATAAGAAACTTAGCTGCTGCAGTGGAAAATGAAGAGATCCTTAGAAAAAAGGGGGGCTCTATATTGACTTAGTAACTCTTTATCTAAACAAACTCTCATTTAAATGCTACCTACACTTACTGCTATCACAAACTCAGTGCTGCACCCATTTCTACAATTTATGTTTATTTCATATAAAAATCAATCTTTAGAAAATGAGACAAATCAACAGGAATCCTCAATGAGTAAGGACATCAGGATTTGATGATGATGAAGACTTGCTTCCAGTATGCTTAAACTCAAGAACTTCTAAGTGCCCCAGAGATACAAAAATACCAAGAGCATAGCCAATGATAACACAGACACATGAACAAGAACAAAATCCTTTAAACTGCCTAGCACTCTTGTAGCTCTGATTAAAATCAGTTGCAGACTAGAAATATATTGGATTTTCAAAGACTGGCATGGCATCCCTTGCCAATTTTGAGAATATGTCTTACATAAAGTCCATCTCCAGAATTATTTCTCCCCTCAACAAACTTTAGTGTCAAATTAATGCTAATCTATTTCTGTCAGTCATTCTATATGGCATTGCCCCAGCAATTAAAATGTAATGTGTGCGAAGAGAAACTCCAGAGCACTACACATTTTTAAAACTACCTTTTTAAGCAAATCAGCATTGCAGATGCATTCCTTGTCCCAAAAGCTTTAGTTTATTCATAACTGCTAGGAGTAATGAGGTAGGAATTAATCAGGAATAATATTTTAGCTCAGCTCTGTTACTTGATGATATTATTTAGACAAGCTGAACAAACTCTACATAGTTCCCATATTGCTGCTATTTATCTTGGAGCACAGCAAGTGAAGCAAGCATCAGTACAGGACCTTGATGCCTGAAAAGTTCAGAAAAACATGATTTTCAAAGCAGTGGACTTTTTGCAATTCTTTAAGGAACCTTCTCAAATAACAAACAAACTCTGTTTTGCTGATCTGTGAATAAACCTAATTCTTAAAGTGTGTATGTTGCTGATTAAGGTTTACTTGCCTTTTGAACTTGTAGAGGATGAAAGCCCCAACTGCAACTAGACAGATAACAAAGAGAATCACAATAGCCCAGTAGCCACTGCCTCCTCCAATCCTCTGAGAGTCTGAAATACAAAATAAAACAACAGCTTAGCACATCTTCTCTCAGATCACTCGCATTCTTGGGTTTTCTTTTCTATTTAATTGTCAGGGCAAAAACATTTGTTGCTATTTGTGTAAGCCCTTTTTACTACATCTGTAGCCTCTTCAAGAAGGCAACAACACAAAATTAATTGGTGATTTGTGACTGAAGGACAGAGGACCAATTAATAACAAATACAAGCAAAAACAAAGCCAAAACAAAACACAACAAACAACTTTAAAGATTTAATTATTTGCATACTCAGTGGGTCTTTTTCTCAGAATCTAAAGTTATCATAGGAAATTATCACATACCCTGAAGTATATGTGTTACAAAAGCAGGGCTGTATTAATGTCACAGAAGCAAAAACTAAGGCTATGAACAATTAATTCATCGAGGTCCCACATTGGTAAAGGCTGAAACAAACATGGGCTTCTTTCAATCCCAGCCTTTTATGCTGGCTAACGAATGTTAGCCCTTTAAACCAGATGAGGTACTACAGCAAGATTGTAGCACGATTCCACATTAGTGACGAGATAAAAGAGCTTTGTCTTCTAGAGGGAGCTGAGAGATAAAATATCATACCCATATTTACATAAATTGATTGTGGTAAGCTAAGCTGTTCTCCCACAGCATGCTGAAATAATAAAGAAGGATATATTATGGGAGATGATACACAAACAAAAATGATGGGACTCTATATATTACCTTTATATATATATTTACATGTATATACATATATATTTATGTGTGCATCTATATGTAACAAATATGAAGTATATATGTATGTAGACATATATATTGATATGAAGATTTTCTCCTTAACTTATTAGAACTCAAACAGGCATCCGAAGGTTGTTCTGTTGGGAGCTTTGTGTATATATTTACCTGAACTGGAGTCAGCTAAAGTCACTAAGACCCAGTATCCTCCCCTCAGAAAGAAACTGATGTTGTGTGCATTCAAGGCCTGCTTTATAGCTGCTATTCTCTGAAAACACAACAGAGAGAATGTCAGACATCTTGCACTATGTTCCACTCTGAGTCACTCAATGTTCTAAAAAGGAAAACCCCTGGTTCATTAAATGGTAAGAAATTCAAAAAAGCATTTGTCAACAATGAGCTGAAATCTTACAGAAATTCAGTGATTAAAAATCATGCCAAACTCTACAAGATGTAAAAGCTGATTTATAGCTAAATCTATCTTTCTGCTTACACCAAAGCCTTTACGTTTACCCAGTATGTGACAGACAGCACATCATTTGCACATGCTATTTGGTTTACCTGGTCATAACTCACACAATGCATAATTCATATTAAAAACTCTCCATTCTTCTAACTTATCAGAAGGAAATCAGCAATGTCACTTATATTTCTTGCTGCGAAAAGTAACTGCTATTTAGTAATGAACTACATGTCATAATTTTCCTCACTTCCTTACCTATAATGGTATGGATTCCATTTATACCTAATTTCTAACAATACTCTGTAGAAATATATACATCCATCCATGTGGAAAAAACCAAGATTCTTCCTATTTTTCTCCAGTGGATAGATAATAAAATATGATCTCTCACATTTTTATGGGGCAGAACCATTAAATATACTATCACATCCTAACCCCAGATGACAAATTGTCTGAATATTCCCTTCTACTTGCTTGTGTCTTCAACATGGGTAATTTTCTAAAAGATCAAAGCTAGTTTTATACTCTATGCCTTATAATTTAGGACATGACTTCACACAGGATGCCAAATTAGAAATATGCTTTATATCCATGAAACCTTCATGAGTAACTTCTTTTATGATATTATCAATTACGGTGCTCATCTTTGACAAGCCTTTGCATATAATAGATAGAAATCCCCATAGTCTCTCTTGTTATGGTCATAGACTACACAAAAGTTCAAACATCCTCACTCATATTCAGGAATAGCTAACTTATGAAGCCATTCCACTGACTTTATTACATTTTTTGTGGGAGAATGACTCAACATAAGGGTGACGGGATCAGGGCCTCAGTTATTTTACACGAAAATTGCTCTAGATAGCTCCTAAGTATTTATCTTTTTGCCAAAAGTCTGAAAAGAGAATAGATACGATAAGCATATAATAATACAATGATAATAACATATTGATTAGCACCTTTTAAAGTGATGCTGGTACCACTGAAATAGTTACTTGATGTCACTCCAGGTTCACATGTTCATGCTATACCGTGCAAGAGGGTCAACTACGTTACGGTAATCTGACTTTGAGACAGTAAATGAAATTACCAAGGTCCATAACTTTGGATACCTCATATTTTCCTGGCAGGTGTTTAAGGAACCAAATATTTGCTCTGTTTTTTGCTTAAGTGACTAACACTTGTCCATTATTTCTCTCCCTACCCAAGCATATTCAAACTACACTTCCACAGGTTGAAAATTTGAATCTCATGTGAACCACCAGGCTTATTTGTTTCACTGTTAGATTGATGGTTGTTTCAGTACTTGAGGTATTTATTGAACACGATGCTGCCACCTCTCCAACACTTACAAAAAACAATCTACTGTGTGGAGGTCTTCTCTAGTCTCTCTAAGTTAAGGTTCTTATATCAGCATTTGAATTTCCTATCTTCATTTTCTACATCCTTTCCAATTATAACATTTGAACATGTGAACAAAGTGGTTCCTGTGTTGTGGTACAACAATGTAAAAATAATGACAGTATTCAAACTGCTACCTACTTTCTTATGCATCTGGGGTTTGAGTTGCCCTTTTTACCAAAGCAGCTCACTGGGAATTTTCATGTAGTAGCGTGTCTAGACAGAGCCTCAAATCTTCCTCAGAGCCACTGCTTTCCAGACTACAGTTTAAATACATTTTAATTGACTCTTTTAACTAGACTCATCCCACCTGACGTTAGACATGTAATAGATGTGCATAAATTAAGCAACTGAGTCTTCCTTCGGAGTCAACGATTAGAATGAAATTGCTGTGTTCTTAAAACCAGGTTAAATCACAGTCAGCTTTTATTTCTAAATCCATAAATTTGAAAGAAAAAGGGCTTTTGTCAGAGTTATCCAAAGGGCTCCTACTACTGCACTTCCAACTTACGATCTTTGTTATTGCTGGCTACTTTTAGCAATTATGACTCCTGTTCTAGACCACTAATTTAATCACTGGCACCACATCACAACACTCCGTAAAATACCAATGGAAACCACCAAGTAAGTGCTCGCTGCCTGACCAAGGTCTTCTGAAATCACATAATATCCAAAATCTAAAAGGTTTTTGGTCAAGAACAAATAGGTCTTCTTTTAGGGAAGACATTTCAGAAATATGTCTATGTTAAGGATTTCATGGACACCTCTAAATATGCAGAAAACATTCTGCATTGGTGAGTCCTCACAATATTGTCACAACACTGACTTTGAGAACCGGCACTAGCAGCAGGACAAAGCACATAATTCCAGCGAAACATGATGAAGACCTTCAAGATTCTCTTCTGGGAGAATGTAATGAATCTTTAAACAAGGGACACCATGAGTATTTTCCTGTTGACTTAACCAGTTACTGCTTGTAAGTTTATTTACATAGGGTGTATTTTTAGGGTATTTCTTGAGTCACAGTGGAGTCACAATATACATTTTATCAAAATTTGTGCCATTCAATTCTAAATCAACAATTTTACATGCACAAATCAATAGTTAAAGTAAAGTACTGTCCCGTAGCTACAATATAAAAATAGAAATTTAGTCAGCTGGCTAAAGCAGGACTACTTATTACAGAAACTGTTCCTTGGTAAACTACTGTAATTTCCCCATAGTCCCACTGAAATTAAAGTTTTTCCAAATAATTTGCAACGTGACTGTTCTTCTTTATGTTTTGGAATAACTCGTGGGCTATTTCATAAACAAACATGAAAAAAAAGCCTTAAGGCAGCACATTCTTTAAGCTGCCTTAAAGCACAGTGCTAATATAACAGTTGAGATATAAAGGATACTAACATGCATCACACTTTGTACTGAAATAACATGTTTGAACAACCTAAGAATCTATCACTATCAGTTCCCTCAAATGAATAAAGACATCCATTCCATATATGCTCAGAATAAAGAATTTCCTTCAGAAACTGCATTCACACTCTATTCTGTGCATTTTAAAGTAAGACACCTGTTCAAGTACTTTGACAACTTCAACATACTCCTTTGGACTTTCCAAACCACACCCCATAAATTCCAAACATAATCTACTGGCTTTGTTTTCACATAAAGAGCTTCATCTTAACTACTTCTCCAGCTCTTTGGATACTATGACCTTGTCTGAAGAAGTTGTAAAATGCCCTTCAAAATTAATGATATCTTACATTGTTATTCTTTGTAATTCTTTTTTATTATTTGTTATTATTTTCATTTTTATTATAATTATTATTTTCTTTTTTGTCATTCTTCAGCATGACTTGAACCGCTAGATACAGGCACAGGGTTTGCATCTGTTCCTTCTCTATCACAGCAAAAGGACAATTACTACAAATTATTAGTGCTGAATGTTCTTGTGGAAGAAATATAGTTCAAAAATAATAAGGCAGAAACTAATGTCTTATTTTCATTCCTGTGTTCCCTCTACTTATTTCTTGCCAACTGAAAAGGACTTTTGCTCATAAAGGCAGAAACTACCTGCTTAATGCTCTTTACAGGTCAACTATCAAGGTTCTTTTTCTGTTTGACCTGAAATCTAATTTGGCTATGAAAAGAGTGCAGAGATGCTTTATCCCTCGTTAGAAGTGTCAGTGTTCTAAATACAGCCTTTGCTCTACTGGATCTTCACAGACTGACATGTCACCACTGCTTTTTCTGTTTAAAAAACAGATGGGTATTACTTAGTCTTCTGAAATACACTAATACCAGTAAGCGCTAGATTATGCTGGTCTAGATACTGTCAAACACAGCAGACATAGTGGTTGCTAGCTTTTGCATGTATCTTGTCAGGTGGGATTGAGATCTTTCCATAGGTAGGGTACATCTTTTAATTATTACATAAAGACAATGAGAGTACAGTGACTGCAAAAGAGGATGAAGACTGTCCTAGCCAGACATACATTGCTCTGGTTACCTTATCACTAGTTACACTTCTCTTCCTTTTTGGTTGGTTTGCTGGTAGTAGCACATGCAAGTCAGCAGTTGTGGGCAGACCAGGTTTCACAACTGTCATGAGTGTTTCTTCAGGTATATTTGTTTCCTATAAAGACAAAGGCATATGGCAAATTATAGGACAATGTGCTTTATATTTTAGAGAAAATACATGAGTAATTCCACATATGTCTTTTAGTCTTTGGTATTCAGATCCTTAATGTTTAGAGGATATTCTATCAGAAGCTAGAAGACGAACAAAGCCAAACACAAATCAAGTGAAATGTGAGCTGCTCTTTGAAGACTGGAAGAGCTAAGCATTGTTATCGCATTAAAGTGATTTAGTGGCATCATACAAAGAAGCCAAATCAAGTGGTATGCAGCGTTAGCAAAACTGTGCAATGGCTGTGCATTTCTAGGGTAACAGGAGAAAAAAAAAATCCTAACTGATTTAGGACCTCTGTGGGCCATTCAGACACATAGTAGACTTAGAAGGGCATATTCATTACAGCTAACTTTACCTTAGGGAGGCTACTTTTCCATCTGTGTTTAATGGACAGAGAAAAATCTTCCAGGGTAACACTAAGAGCACCTAGATTGAGTTCCTGAAATTGTAATGAATACCTGAATCCCACACTGAAAGTCAAGTGCATCACTTTTCAACGTAGTTTGTGCAAATTTTGCTTTTAGTCCCCAAATCCTCCATGTGCTGTATAATACAGCCACACAATTCTCATGACAGCACCCTGGGCACTTTCTATGGCCTTTATCAAACAGATTCTGAAATTCCATTAAATCTTTCATATTCTTTTGAAAATGATTCAGTAATTATTAAAATGTAAGGGCTATTGTATAAGGGAGTAAAATATTTGTTTGACTGACACTGGTTATAGGATGGGTTTATGTTGATAAAAGTGGGAAATTAATTTAATTTGACATTTGATGTGAACCTTAAAAAAAAAAAAAAAAAAAAAGGCACAAAACAGTAGAAAAGCCAAAATTCCAGAGCCTGATTTGCACTACTGCAAATCCAGGAAAAGTCAAGTGGTTTTAAAAGCAAATACTTTAAGAACATTGTCAACCTGCACCGCAGTGCTATTGCCCTCACAAAAGCCTATATGGGCATGCCAAGTTACTGGCAATGTATGTTCCTGAACAGCACAGCTCTAGAGCTCATAGTTTTCATTTACTTATCTCACAGTACTGCTGCATGTTTTTGAGTTTGATTTAACCTACAAGATTCAGCTGCTGCCAACCTACATTTCTTTTGTGAACTCAAAAAAACCCCCACAGCTTTACAAATAGTGTGCCTATATATTATGTGTAATTTTCAAAGTTACACAACTGGCACTGTAAATTCTTTCATTCTGCTTTGTTTTTACACAAAGACTCTGTCCTTTATATTATGCAGAATCATAGAATCACAGAATCCTAGAATGGTTTGGGTTGGAAGGGACCTTAAAGATCACCTAGTTCCGATCCCCTGTCATGTGTAGGGACACCTTCCACGAGACCAGGCTGCTCAAAGCCCCATTCAACCTGGCCTTGAACACTTTCAGGAACGGGGCACCCACAACTTCTCTGGGCAACCTGTTCCAGAGTCCACTCTCATAGTGATGAATTTCTTCCTAATGTCTCTAAATCTACCTTATTCTAGTTTAAAGCCGTTTCCCCTGGCCTATCCCTACATGCCCTTGTAAAGAGTCATCCTCCAGCTTTCCTGTAGGCTCACATTAGGTACTGGAAGACTGTACTAATGTCCTCATGGAGCCTTCTCTTTTCTCCTTTGCTTAACTTCTAAATAAATCACATTCCAGATATTCTTCCTGGTTTGGAGTCAGCAGTATTTACCATCTTGTTTACGCCTAATCCCAAAGCACAATATTTAGCGTTAATTGCCAATTAGGCTGTGTTAGACATAGACTATCTATGTTACAACATCAACATCTACAGCCTGCACATAAAAGTGACACTAGGCTCAAACTTGTTTGAAATGTGGCTCACGAGGATCACTTTATTATTCTGCTCTGCGTCCTTTTTTCCAAATGAGAAGGCATTAACTTAACCTTCAAGCTTTACAACTGGTGAGGGAACATTTTACGAGCAACCTGAAAGAGCACCTTTGCAAGAAGTCGTGTTACTACCCGTCCTATGTCTTCCCTCCACTCCGGTATGTCAGGGTTGTACATGTCCAGGTGCTTAGTAAACTTCAGAGCAAGAACATGAAAATTATCTAGAAAAAGACCAAAAAGTAACATTTTTGAACAAATAACAAACCAGGTTGCAAAAACAGTTTTGTAGAAATAAAAGATGAAATATATAATTTGGCATTATTTGCTGTGCAGCACTGCAGTATCTAGGAACCCCACTGCTCTGTGTTTATGTACTCTTGCATGGAGCAAGACTACACTCCTGTCAGGCACTCAATTTCTTTCTGTAGTTTGGTCAACATCATCAAATTTGTGCCTACAATCAAAAAAGCAGGAAGAAAAAAAAAAACAACCCAAAGAAATTTACATATGTGATCTGGGGTCATAACATTCCCAGTATTTTTTCCTTAGGACAATACACCACAGAGACATGGTTGGTTTCATTTATTTGTAATGGAAATGTGCCAATGGATCTTATTCTCACTGAATCATAAGCATATGTTTTTTCCCTGTTACATGTTCCTTGTAACATATTCCATGTTACTTTTTTTTTTCATTTAAATGAATACTTTACATACTCCATAAACTAGCTGTAAAAATAAGAATAGAAATGATGTAACAAAGGCTAACGACTGCCCTCTTAGAAATAATAAACCCAGTATTTCTCTGGAAATTTTCAAAAATATCTGAAATACTAAAACTGAGCTGTTCCTGAGTGAACAGACTCTAAAATTCTCCATTTCTTCATATAGGTTCCTTGGATGAACACCTGGAGAACTTGATGCAAAGCAGAGAAAGAGATCCTCTGGAATGCATGAGGCAAACCTGGCCTCCCTAACACTTCCATCAGAATTGTACTTTAATGTGGTTTTCTTTTCCAAAGACCTCTTTATTTCCCTCATGGCCAGTACTTTCTTGCTCTTACTATCAAGATTGGCCAACATTAAGAGCAGAAGGAGTGTTGGAAAGGCAAAGTCATTGATCTAGTCACACTAAGACTTCTAAAGATTTCTAAAAAAGTGGATGGACTTATAAGTGGTAGCATAAATGTTAAATCCATTTATCTCAGGGAAGGAGAGGGTTCACAAAAGCTCCATTTAGCAGGAGTCTTTTATCATTATTTTAAATTAATAAGTGCACTAAAAGCAAAAAGAACAGAATCTTCTTCAGACAATAGAGATGTATCATGTTGTGTATTTTATATCTGAAGGCTTTTAGCTTGCATTAGAAAGAAGTTTTTTCACTTATCACAATTCCCACATGTGACAGCACAAATACAAATGTAAACAATTTGTTGGCACTACATTTTTCACAGTATATTATACCTTGTCACCACATTATACGACACAACAAAACACACCAGGGCACAATGTGAAACAAAAGCTGAAGGGTTATTCAGTAATTACAGCAGAGCTATACTTGATCAAAACTCTCAAACACCAAAGAAACAGTGATAAAAGGCAATTATTTCACATTGTTTTCAATGCTGAGAGCACATACAGAACTAAATTTTCTTTTTTTCAGAGGTATTTAAACTACTTTATCTAAAAACTGAGAAAATTTCTAGGCACTATTGTTACATATAGCATATAGGAACCACAGTAACATCTGAAATAAGCAAAGAAAGTAAAACGTTTCAGATTAAACCTTTCCATACAATCACGCTGTTCAGCTTCATGGAGTTACCTATTGACAGTTCATCCCTCTAATTTTAAGAGTTATATGTGGCATTAGATATAATTTTATGACAGGTTCAGTTGTGTCAGAGCTGGTTTAAGGGGTATAAGAAATAAGTACATATGAAACAAACAAAAAAAACCCCAACAAAATTAAGAATAAAGTCTCACCAAAAACATGGACAACTTTTGAGTCCTGAAGCATGGAGCTCCCGCAGGAAGCTTGCACTGTTACTCTGATGTCACCTGTCTCAGCAAACTTTGTCACCAGAAAACTCTCCAATGTAAGGAGCGGCTTTAAAAATACACAGAAAAGTTTAAAATAGAATTTCAGCAACAACCATGGGAACAGTGTCCTAAGAGACTGTCATTAAAAATGTCACATCAGTTAGACAATTAATCAACGTTTTATCGAATTGTTCAATCACAGTTTTTAATATAGAATGTTTCTTTCCCTAAAGGGATCTTTTATAAACAGAATAGCTGCTTGACGGGGCACACATTTCATTTAGAATAATTCATTCAGATCCCACTGTAATTTTGAGGCAGGTTCAACAATCTCTATAAGATCATATGTAACAAGTCATTTGCCTCAAAAAATGTAGAGTATGTCAGAGTTAAAAGGATTAATTCTGTCAACTTAGAGCACAAACATGAAAGTGCACCAGTCCACCATAACCTCCAAGGAGGAGCTGAGATGTTCTGTTCCCTGACCACCATCCGTATGAATTACAAAAACTCTTCACATCGATCTGCAGTGGCTGTTCTAGCAATAGCAAAGTCAATATTATGAACAGATACAGATCTGTTATTGAAAGAACTACCTTGAAAGAAATTAACCCAGCCAGCCCAGCCAGGCAAGAAATATTCCCAGTAGAAATACCTGGATATTTATTGCTCTAAGATATGTTTATCTAGACTTTCTATCCCCAAATGAATATCACTAGATTGTTTGACTGCTCTCACTGTTTTCATATGCTCTTAGATCTTCGTTATTTTTGATATGCCAGTTTATTTTAAACTCCCAGAAAATATTTATCTATACAGTGAATATACAGTACTCGTATTATCAACATGAAAACTCATAAATCCAAGTCTCATCATTCACCAATGCTATAATCACAAATGCACCCTCCCCCACAATATTTTTTCCATGGGCAATGAAACAGAATAAATTGTTGTTCCCCCCCAAAAGAAAGTCGTTTAGAAATTCAAACTAATTCTAGAAGAGAAATTATCATTTCCAGTTAAGCAGCAATAAAGGGAAATTAACATTTTAAACGTATGTGATTAACCAAGTGATGTTAGATACTGCTTGCCACCAGACATAACTGGCTATTTGGAATGAAAGATGTTCTAAAAGAAGACATGCAACATGGCAGTACCTCTATTAAAAGTTGTCACTCAACCTTTATTAGAAAGAGATTGAAAATCATCTCAGTCAAAACCATTCATGTACCTGTAGATTGTTTCCTATCCACCAGTAGAAGACTGTCAAATTAGGGTTCTTAGGCAGTATGATGGCTGTCAGGTTCACCTCCTGGTTTCTCCCAACGACTGGAACCACTTCTAAATTTAAAGCCTGCAGTGGAGCTGAACAAAGTTCCCAAAATATCACTGAACAAGAATCCATCAATTTATTAATGACTCTTTTCCCCAAAGCCTCTCAGCTGCACACCATAAGGTCCTGAAATTACTTTTCCTTCCTTCCTTTTACATCTGTGTTGAAAGCTACAGGCATAATTGGAAGGATGTCATTTCAACACACCATTCTCACCCTCCTCCCCAACAAACCAACCCACAAAACAACCCCTAAAGCAATGAGACAGATCACCAAAATGTACCTCTCTGATCCACTGGTTTAGTCCCGGTTATAAAGTGGGAAAAAGCAATCTCAGCTTTTTTTTTTTTTTTTTCCCATTAAGTAATAAATGATCAAATGAATAGAAATCTAATAAACCTGAAACTGCTATGGAAAAAGCAAGGAACTAAAAAGGAATGCTGCTGACTGCTCATTTTCATTACAAAACATCAGCTGTTAGGCTCAGAGAACACAAAACCTCTCATTAACACATACTTTAAAATAGATGTGTGCATCAGGGGAACATTTTTTTGGAAATCAAAATTGATAACCTCTGTACTCCAAAACGTGCCTTAGAGTAAGCTTATTTCTTTCTGAACTTCTGCCGATGAAGGCTGTAAACATTATTACTTGTATGAAAGAAATGCATCATTACAATCATTTTATCTGCTGCTTAATGTTGTATTTTGTTTCATAGTAAAATAATTTTATTGAAAAAAAATCTTTCCCTTGGAGGTTTTTCAGTATATCTTTTTCAGAACATCTGAGGGTAAAAGCTTTATAATAGCATATTGTGGTGACTAAAATTTCTTAACTTCAGCTGCAACATCTATCCAGGATATCAAACGGTTGTATGGTCCAACGTGCATTTATTACACAGAATGAATACTAAGCCATCCATTTTTGTTCCAGCCTAAATATCTTTTAACTCACACAAAGTCTTTAATACCAGTGTAAACTTAAAGGAAATTAACACTGGTCCAAAGCCTTGCTCTTGCTCTTTTCTTTCATGAACTGAACCATTGCCCATTCACCTCTAATTTTTACTAAACTCTTTTAGTAAATTCATCTTAATAAACTGACTGAACTTCCCTAAGAGCAAGTTGCCTGAGCTGTGCACACCCTCTTTTTCCATCTCACTTGATCAGCCTGTATGCTGCTTCATCCAGATGTTAGGCTCTACTTTCATTCTGCATTTTCTCCAATGACTCCTTAACCATCTATGTGAACTCAAGGCATGTTTGGTCCCAAAACAAATGATTTCTCCAATAATCTCTGTACGAAATGGGAGTTAAGATGCCCCTCCTTTTACTAGAGCTTCAAGGGAAAATTCAGAAATTGTAGGAATTTGTTCCTCCTAGAAATAGATTTTCCTTCTGATGAGGTAAATCAAAGAAGTCTGGAGGGATCTGCATCACTTTCAATTTTGCCATAAATTTACATTTTCCCAGCGGAAACTGATCATTGTGAGATATGGGTTTGCTCCTGAAGATTACTTTCTTTTCCAAAATTTTTAGAGGGAAAGTTGTTTGGTACTTGAATGATGACTGTTATTTCAAGTTTGCCATTCCTATACATTACAGAGCTAAAAATAATTATTGTGAGTCCTTCTGCCGGTCTCAGTCACACAATTCCATAATGCATTTGAACAAGCTTTGTAGCACCCTTAATCGTGTACAATTAGGAATGAAGTTGTCTACCACGATTTCTGTTTAACGAAGCTACAATTTCAGTTTCATTTTCAAAGCTTCCTGATTATTCACATTATAGAGATTACGGTATCATGGAAAAGAAAATGTAGGCCTAAATCTTCTTCATTTCTTTTTATTTTGGGTTACCTACTCACATTTACACTATCAGACTTGCTCTCATTTCTTTTACAGTTCATTAACAAGTTGTAAATTGTGTGATCTGGATGATGTCCTGCATTACAGGGCATTCCCATAGCAATAGAACTTGTCAGGAGTAAAAAATATTCCCTATGCCATTTGTCCCTGAAAAAATTCCCTCGGAATACATCAGCTGGAGATACAGTGAAAGCAGGACTCTATGGACATTTCTGCTTTCATTATATTCCACAGTGAAAAGTGTCCCTGAATAACTATGAGTTTCTCTAGAATGCAGAAATCACAGTTTGTGCTAGCTAATTTCCTCAAATCTTGTAATTTACCTAAAAAATTAAAAAGAGCAAATCATATCAAAAGCATTTATTCAAGCAGGCTGGGTGACATGCTTCCATGAGTCTTCTAGACCATGAGCTGCATCCACAGACAAGCTCAGGAATGGACCACATCTGCTTCAGTGCTCAGCTGTCTCTGCACTTCAGCAGCAGTACTCTTAACACACCACTCACACAAAAAATACCTCCTGCTTCTGCAATTTGCAAAACCACTGTATAAAACACAATCAACATCTTTTATTTTTACTGTTTATCCTGATGTAGGCTGCAGCAGAAGCATATTTTGAGAAAGCAGTGGTTCTGCTTTCCATCAGGGCTTATTCGTTATGGTGAGTTGCTCTCCTCAGAGTTTTTTGCCATTTATTGCTTGTACAGATCTACTGTTAGTGTGCTTAATCTACTTCTAAGTACCTAGAAGCTCCTAAAAAGTATTGGTCCTAAATAACTTATCTGGAGTTGTAAAATCATTTAAAATACAAACAGAAAAAGGAACAGATATTAGTGTTAATGGGCTGGGCTCCATGTGCTAATCAAAGCAGAACTGGAAACTCTGAACTTAAGGACTCTGGTTAGCAAAATACATAAACATCAGCATTCACTAGACAGGCTGACATAAAGCACACGGGTATGTTCACAGCTTTGTATGTGGCTCTAGCGATTTCCACTGCTTTGGGATTAGGATGGAAGACACGCCAATCACAACAGAGGCAAACAAACACCTGGAGAATGCAAGATGAGTGTCTTTTCTTTTGATGTTACTTGTTTCCGAATTTTTGACACATCTGAAAAGAGGCAAAGCAATAGCTGTCTTGAATCTCAAAGAAAGAGGAAAATTCAGTTCCAGTTATAACTTTCCTTCTTCATTTCAATTATGAGATGACTGAGGTACATTAAGCTTGCAATGGTGCATGGTATTCTCTGTGCTGTGCTATTCTTTTCTTTTAAATCTGTTTGATGAGGTTTTTAAGGTCTTAATTAAGGAGGGGGAGAGAAGTCTATGTCAAGTAATACTGCTTGTCAACACAAAGTTATTTCCAAGTACCACTTTAAAACTTTGTGAAAATTAACTACCTAAAATCTAGGTTTTAGTACTTTAATGAGTAGCTTGACTTTTAGAAACACTGAGATTTGATTACTTTGTTTTTTAAACCATACAAGAACTCATATGTTTTTCAACATGTCTGTTCACTTGCTTCACACTCAAAGCTCCTAAAAAGGCATAGCTTGAAGTGTTAAATTTTAGCTGCTAAGAGAGCCAACAGGGTCTTGAGTCAGGAAGATGGATCAAACTAAGATCTGAAGATTTGAACTCAGGCATGCGTGCTATTTAAAAGATTAATATACCATCCTTCTCCCAAGTCCAAACAAAACTAACTCTGACCCCCTAAAACATTAGGCTTGCAAGCCTCTGTAATACACAGTACTGCAAGACTGCATGAAGTTACTGAAAAAGAATATGCATTTTTCCTAATTGTGACTAGCGATCTTTACTACTTCATAGTTTTCATGAGGTTTTTATACTGCAGCAAAAGTAAGAAAACCAAAGAGCTGATTTACAGCTGACTTGGACGAACACCACAGCCTCATCATGCCCAGCCACATTCTCAGCCTTCACCGAGACACGGTAAATCCCAGGATTCTCATAGTGGTGACGGATGGGTTCTCCAGTCATCGTAAGGTTCACATATATCGCCTTAAAGCCGTCTCCAAGATCCACCTGGTATTTGGTATTCAATACATCACCCTAAAAGGAAAATATATAAAAAATATTTTAAATGGCCAGAACCAAAATAGACAGGACACTTGATTATAACCATTTCCTGAGCCACAACAGCATTTCTAGCCCCAGCCAGATATTTTAACTCAATTGCAATAGTTGCAGGAAAACCACTCTACCCATGGCAAAGATTTTAGTGCAACAGGTCATGTGTGTATTAATAGAAAAAATACCAAATTTTGACAGTAAGCTGCTACCTTAAAATAAGAAAGACACCCCAAGCCATTAACCAAGTTGCATGACACACAAACCATCACTCTTGTCTCAGTGCAGCTGGACATTAACTAACATAATGGTGCAGGGCAGCCCCAGGATCTGGAGTGATGATCATTTGACCGCAAACAGCAATATATAATTATTTTAGTGAATAACCACTCATCCAGTGAACTTCTAGCCTATGTAATTATAAAATAAAATTAATTAATTTAGACATTCTTCGCAGCATCTTCTAAGCAGACCATTGGCGTCTCAATGACATGGCCTTCAAGATCCATGCTGGGATCTTTGTACAGAGTTGTACTACACTGTACAGAACTACCTGCATGTTTAGAATGGCAAATGCATGCTTAATAAAGCAGACTATTGAGCTGGGTTTGGGAAAGGGTTTAAAAGTCCAGCCAACTAATTCCGTCATGTCAAACATCTCACAGAATTTATTTCATTGAGCTTCTGCTAAGTGCTCCTTTAAATCACACTGTCTTCCTAAACTCAGGCCTAAAACACTACAAGACTGATACTACTGTCAGAGGACAAACATATGCCCATCACTCATGTCATGGTGTGGCTGCTCAGGAGAGAAGTCAGGCTTTTGCTGTGTTGACTGGCAATGTGGATGGAGTCAAACGAAAATTCATTTCAAATGCTAGCAGCAACACTTTCTCAACACTCCTGGCAGCATTGCCTTAGCGAGCTGCCCTGCATCCTCAGTAGTCTTCAGCAATATGTTCCTCCCTGCTTGCCACAGCACACAGTCATACAATTAAAACAGGCTGCAGGTCCAGGCTTGGTAGAAAATACTTTGTGTTGTGAAAACAGTGTTGGTTTAAAACCCTTCATTGCCTCTAGGAAAAGAATATATACATCCATATGCTAATCAGGTGACCTGAATGGCCATCAGAGCAGAGGGTTGACACCCTTTAAAGTATTCAAAAATCACTTCCCCATAAGCCACTCTCTGAAATAGGTTTATATCAAAACGGATATCCCAAAAGTCAGCAATAATGTAAAATCAAAGGAGGCAACAAAGCCTAGAATTTACGCACCCTGGCACTACAAAGCGAAGGAAAACATACTATTATTTCCTCTTTCTATTATTTTGCAGTTGGTTGACTTTCTTCTATATTTTATCAGATGAAAGAGCACTGCTTATAATGTAAAAGAATACCCATAATAAGGAACCTATAGGGTTATCAAATACCTAAACACCATATTTCAACACACATAAAGGAACTTAAAAGCGTCTTCACTGTATTTTTTTCCAAATAACATCTTTCTTTTGACAACAGATGACTAGAATTTAGCAAAGGAGATAATGTTATTAAAGTTTAACACAAAAGAGATGTCTTCTTGCCAGCAATGTGCCAGTAAATGGAATCTGTTTAGGTGATACTAGCTTGCAAACAGTTCTTGTTCACTCTTTCTTATGCTAACAAGTACACATGCATATTTTTTCCAGGTGAGACAGAAACCAGTGTTGAAAGCCAATGGATGCAAGCTTCTCTTAGTGTTTTATTCTAACAGCTTTCCTAGTGTTGAGATGAGAGTGCTATCTTCAAAACGCCAAGGCACTTTCTGTTTCCCTGACCAGAAAACAGTGGACAGATAACAAAAAAGTCACAGAGGGAAAACACAGCTAAATTTAAAAGGAACTGGGGCTTCCTCTTCCATGCGAAATAGATGATTGTAATGACATTGTTCATTTACACATTCAGCCAACAGAATTTCAGAAAAAATCATTATAACTATACATTATTATTATTTCTAAGGTCACTTGTAAACTGCCAAAACATACAAAGCCTGTTTTCTTTACTTCCTGATGTCCTGCACCTAGTAACATGCATTCACATAAACAAGTAAATCAATTCTGTTCAGTGGAGAACGTGGTATGTTTTGGTTTACCCTAGTAGAGCTGTTTCTTAAACTCAGTAAATGCTACGAATTCTCTTTAGACGTTGTTGTATAGATTAAATTCTAAAAAACGCTTCAGGACATTTGAGTATAAATATTATTCTTAGCCATAGGGGGCAGCAAACTGCTAGATTTCTTCTAAATCTGCCTTCCACTTCTACGTACTGAGCAAAGACTTCATCAGAAAACACAGCACAGGATTCCCTTCCAGATCCCTCACTTCTGAAGACTTTTGAATAGTTTTAAATGCTTTCAGTATTGCCACAGAGATTCCTGAAAGCTTCAGTAGGAAAAAAAGTCAAACTGCCAGTCAAAATCATTAGGAGTCCAAATTGCAACCAAATGCTCTATTCTTATAATAAACATTTTCAAACAAACCCTAAAAAGAGAAGGCAGCATAACTTGCCACACAAACTGTTGGGGCACTGCAAGCATTGGGACAGAGAGCCTGTGAAGTGTTAAGCAGCCCGGTATTCTGCACATAACCTTCTTGATTCCATTACAGAAATTAATCCCAAGTGCCCGATTTATATTGCACAGGTTTGCCAAAATGTGTGAACTTTGTTCAAGTTCTTCCAAATCAGTGGGGTTAGCCAGGAAGTACAACACTGTGGTAACCTGAGCACAGCAGTTATAGCCTAATGCTAAAAAACAAGCATTAGGAAATACACCCACAGCAAACAATTCATCCAAAAGTTACTCACTGCTGTTGGTCAGGGCCTTAGGGCATTGTCCCTCTCAATAAACAGAGAAAAAAATCCATATCTCTGGGAACACAGCTAATATATAATAAACGTTCTTTTGCTGTGCTCTTTGCTGATTTCTGTAAAGCTTTGCCTCATTCCTTTCTGAAAAGCAGATTCTCAAAACCACTTAAATCAGAATATTAAATGTTGTCTGCATTTCTGTTCTTCTCCGATAGAGCAGTTGAAATTTTCAGTCTAGGGAGACTTTGGTAATTTAGTTCCTTTGATTTTGCAAGAAGCTGTTGCCTTTAAGGAATCATTACTGACTCTGCTGCTGAGGAGACAAATCCCATTCTGTGGACAGAACGTGGTGGTTTACTGAGCTTGCTGCATTGTCTGATTCACTTGAAAACAGAAGTTTCAATACTTAGAGAGTTATTCATCTTTGCCTCAAGCACAAATTAATCTTTATTCAGCAGCAAAGCAGGAAGTAAGGAAATGAACCCTAAAAGTAGTGATGAAACTTTCATAATGCCAATGTTCATTCCTACCTGCTCTTGTCTGACAATGAAGGTGATATCTTCCCCAGGCTTAATGGCCAGGCTTTCTTCCCTGATGCTGATCTGAAGTCCTTTGGGAGCAATCAGTGGACACATATGCTGTGCTAAGTTCTGCTGCAGGTCTACACCACCTTCACACACGTTAGAAATAACTTTCCTGTACCTGCAAAAAGAGTACACAGTGGGTACAGTGAATCAGAGGTGAGGAGAATACCATCAGAGGCACTGAATGGTGGTAGCTAATGAATATTCCTTGGGTTCACAAACAGACAAGATTACAGATGATCTAAATGAATTCATGATGCAAATACTTTGATAAGGGATATTGCCTTTACTGAGTGAAACCTGTTGAAGAAAGATGTTGTGGAGCACAATAATGATTTCACTTGTATGCATTGGAAGTGTCTGCCTTTTCGAATTTAGAAACATGCCTGAGCAGCCCTCCAGGAGCTAGATCGTCTGCTGTCCTCTCTGCCATACCCTTTCCTAGTGTTCAGCAGTCCTCAATGCTATGGAGGTCTTGGTTCAACCCCCAAAGAACAGGAAGAAATTAGATTAAGTAGATTCTGCATTAACCCAGAACCAATTGCTTAAATGCTGCTCTCAAATCTATGCATTTCTTAAAATGCTTAAAGCATTTATTTAACATAGCAGTATAAAAGAGTGAAAAACCTAACACTTATAAAGAAATAATAATGGAATATCGGATGTGTACAGTAATTATTTACAGATCATTTTCGCTCAGGTATGTTATTCTTAGACATCCTTTAAAATTGAAGTCAGATTTCACTCTTTTGAATTCTTATTCTGTATACCACAGCTGTCAGCCGCAACCCAAGAGGCATCATTTTCCTCAGTAAGGCAAATATACACAGAGGCTGTGATTCTATTGCCAGATTTGACATTTCATCGTTTGGTTCTCATCTCCACAACCGACAGAGATGATGTTATGATAAGCCAGAATAGATGCCAGCTGCAAGTTATTCTCAGCACAGACGTCAGACTACATTGTACTGTATATTCTATGCTGTATTGTTTACAGTTACTGAAGCTTTCCTTTGATTCTGAGCAGCCCATATGGTCAGGAAAAGAACCTATTCTCCACAGAAGTCCTTACCCCTATAGAAGTGAAGTGGGAAGTTCTGTGAGATGATACTGGCTCCTTAGAGTAGTTAATTGAATTCAAACTGAAAATTGGTTTGAACCCAAGCAAAGGGCTAAAAGAAAAGGCTCTGAACGGACATTCCTAAAAACAGTTACAACACATCACAAAAAATTATAGGAAAAAATAATAAGAAGACAGCTCCCCCTCTTCTCAAATGGATTAGTTTTTGAACTGCTGTGAACATGTAAAGTAGTATTTCTCTTTCGTTAGTTTGCAGGCAGCTTCTGCACATGTTCTAAATCAGAGTCAGAACTTCTGCATTTCCCAGTTTTTCCAGTTTGCCTTATTTACGTTTCCTTCAAACTACTTTTGTGGCCCTTGGTTGGAATGTTCTCCTCCTCTCTGGAAGGCTCTGCAAGCCAGTAAAACGCAAAATCAGCTTACCCAGTGCTGCTGGTGTATGCCTGCCCCAGCACACAGTCTTCGGGAGGTGCTTCTGGGTTAAACCAAAAGTCAGCAAAACATTTGCTGGACTCTGACTTCAGAGGTGCGGAGCGCTCAAACCCATAATCACTGAAAAACATCACCACCAAGAGTGTTACTTCAACCCCACTTCATTCAACAGTCTCACTTGGGGTGGATGAGGCTACTTTTTTAGCATTTTTTTAGTATTATTCTACCAGCTGCACATGCAAGTTGGTGGAGCCAGTTGTGTTCTAAGTCTAATGTCAACAGGACTTGCATACACTTGAAGAAAAACTGGTTGCAATTACCTTCTCAGTTCTATAAAATTAACTCTTTCTGTAGCCTAGATTTTTAAAAGGCTTTCTTTGCCACTCAAACCAATATATTTATTCTGGGTTGGGTTCTGGGTATTTTTTTTTTGCTTTATTTGCAAATAGAAAGGGTTTGCTTGCCTTACCAATCAATCTAATAGTCATTTTTCAAGTCTTGATCAATAGAAAAAAACATCAGGATTTGTTCAGTCAGGTAAAACAAATACTTAAAACACGGCAGTGTTTTTAAACAAAGGCAAATGCAAAAGCAGCATGTTATTCAAAGAACAGACTGCCTATTTATTTATACATGGGTATGTGGGGAGAGAGGCAAAAGGAAGAAAATAAATCCATCTCAAATTCAAAGTAACTATTTACTAACAATAAATCAAAAGGTCCACAGACAGACTCACCATAGGAAATCAGAGTTCACACATTCACAAACTTTGGACGTGAGAGCTGATGTGAAACTTCTCCCTTTAATGCACCATGATGTAATCTTCCTCTTTCGAAAGCTCCTCTGCTGGCCCATGATGCAACGATCACCCTGAACATCAAAGCACCAGACTTATTGCACACTGTAACCTACATCACACAGACGTGACCTTATATTGTTCTGAGAAAGTCTGGTCTTGCTACCAAGACTATAAACTTGCATAAACTCTCTCATATTCAAATGTACAGGTATAGAGAGCTCTCTTATCCATGGCTGTACAGTAATGGGCCATTACACAGTTGTAAAATACGCTATATTTCAGGACACAAATCCAAAGATGTTCCTGAAAATTCAAGTTCAATTCAACACCATGTTTCACATGTGCACAACCTAGGCACAACTCTACAACTGGCCATTTAAAAATACAGTGTGGATGCAGATGGCTGAAGTTCTACCTAAATCACTATGTCTTGTGTTGGCATTCAACAAGCAACCGTGCAGACACAGGTACAATGAAGACTATCTGAACACACTCCACTGGTAACCAGGCAGCTGCAAGTACTCTGTCAAAGTCATTTTAGTAGTTTCTAATTTCTGAAGGACAATTCAATGCCAATACCCCAAGATACTGTTACTCTTTAGACTCAGATCTGCGCAACATTCCTTGTAAATGCACAGCATTCCCTAACAACTACTGTAAAATTAGGCATGAGAACTAGCAAATGAGAGCTGGAGAAGCACAGTCATAAGCCAAAAAAACACAACCCTGCAGAGAGAGAGAGAACAAATGTACTGGAAGAAGCAAAACATAATCAGAATGATGATTAATATCTTATGAATTATATGACATAATTCATTTAATGAAAAAAAGAAAAAAAAAAAAAAAAACAAAACCAAAAAGGCCAAAAACCAAACCAAAACAAAAACCAAACCCCACTTAGTCAATACATCATATTGAGAATGTGGCTTCCCAAAATTGCATTTGGCCAGAACACCAGGATTAGCACAGCCTTAATGCATTACTGCAGAAATGGTATTGCTCAAAACAACTGGACTCCATTACCTGATTGGTCCACTGATAACATAAATTCCTTCTGGAATGGACTTTACTCATGACAAGTTATGTATGAGTACAGTATGTAGTCCTAAAGTTGGCAGAACACACAAATGCATGTTCAAATTGCTTCAATCGATATTACATGCTTTAGTTTATGGTATATGCTTCTCAACCCAGCAGGACCACCTATTATTATGGCAAACCACCAGATACACTTCTGCCTTTCCCAGGACACAGATCACACAACTGAAGTGAACATAAAATCCTCTCCCATTTTAAACTCTCGTAAAATCAGCAAATACCAACATATGGAGATCAAAGCTGGAGATGTAGCATCCAAATGCTATTTGAAAATATTTTCCTAGCACACAGTTCTACATGAATATAAAAGCTATGGAAAAGTTGTGGCAGTTAACATAAGGCTGTGAATACCTGTAGATTTGTGAGCTCCCAAGACTCATAATCATCATCAGTGCACTCCCTGGGGAAGGATGGTCTGAAGTCCACCTTTACCAGTTCCCAGTCTGAACGGTAGCTTATATGTCCAAAGACTCTGAACAGAAAGATCAAAAGTAAAAGCTTACTGCAAATAAATACCATACATCTGAGATTCAAATTTTCAGTTCTATTGTTTCCTTTCTACGCTCATGGTTCCCTACTTTAAAGTCCCTCACATTTTTTCTTCCACTTTCATTCCTCTTCATATACAAAGTCTTATTTAGCAAACACTTACTGTCCACAAAACCTTACAATGAAAAAAACCATAGCTCATAGATTTGTTTTTTTTCCCCCAGCAAAATTATCCAGTAATTTAGTTGGAAAAATACTACCATTTCTAATTTGGAACCCAGCATTTTTGTCTATTATATTGTAATATGAAATATACAGAATGCTCAGATTTTGACAGGGAGATCAGATCAGGAAGCAGAACCAAGGATCACTGGATTCAGTTTTCAGCTCTGCCACTCATTCTGTGTGACTATAGTGCAACTTCTTCAGTTATTTGTTTCTTTTTGTTTGTGGAGGTTTTGTTTTGTATTTAGCTTCTACAGATTTCAGATGACAATCTGCTATTGTTTAAACTCACAGCAGTATCATGAAATTGTATTAATTTCTAAGGAACACACTGCATTTACACATTGTTCTGAGGAATTCTTGAGTCTCCATTTCAGCTAGTCCTATGTATTACAAAAAACAGTCACAAACTGTAAATTTCTGTGAGGGAAGGAGGGAAAAAAGAAAGGAAATCTCATTGCTATAAAAACCAAACTGCACTTTCAAAGCAGCCAAAAATTTCAAAGTCAGAATATTTATTTCCAAAACAAAACAGTTAAGTACGACATCCAGCAACAAATTAGAAAGGATAAAGACTCTATTTGGGCAAAAGTCAAATGTGTTTGTGGTTTGTATCAGGCTTATGTGATGTGATTTACTTGCCAAAGAATTTAAGCTTGATTCTGAAGCCAACAATTTCTGTGCAGTTCATACTGCACAGAGTTCATGTTTCAAGATTTAGTAGCATTCTCTAAACTAATTCATTCCTTTTGTTTTGCCCTCAGTTTTGTCCAAATCCAAACACAGCAGGAATGGTACAGTTTTGCTAAAAGCATTCTGCTGTGCACAGTCTTTTCTCTTGTCCTGAATACCAGGTTCAAAGTGGAACTAGGGTACATCAGAAGTTAGGAAATCATGGATTCTCTGCAGCACAGAGGCAATGTCACCATACTAAGCATCCTTCCTGGTAGATGGATGTAGAGCTCTGACATCTACCAAACAGGCTGAAAAATAGTTGTAGAGACAAAAGATGTAATTTCCTCATTTTTTTTCTCCTGTCTTTGCTTCTCAGTTATAGAACAGAGATGTAAATATCTACAGATTATCGCCAACACTGCTCACATTATAGTGACTGAACAATCCATGCTCACAGGAAACTTCACCATCAGAAGCACACTTAACTAAACAGAAACCTGCATTTAGCTTGCATGTCTTCCTGTTTTTTTCGTAAGGCCCTGAGATTAAAGGACTTGAAGCATCTACTTTCCTTCTAAATGTACCCATGCCTTAGAAGTAGAAATAATACACAAAAATTAAACAATGTGGTTATATGTGCACATAGGTGTGTGGTCCCACTTCTCTTCACTCCCACTGAGAGCTACAGGTTTGGTTCCCTTTTTCTGGTTCAGCTGGATTCTGAGAGATGCTGTCACCATATAATCTTAATCACTTGTAGTTACATATTCAATAAAGTGACTACTTAGGTGGTCTCATGCTTTTTCCACAATGCCTGCTTCAATATGACTGGCTTTGCTGACAGGCATGAAGTGTCTTTTGTATGCTAAATACCTGAATTTTTTCTTTTACAATATTTTTTCTTCCATACAAGGTATTAAAATAAGGCAGACTTCACTACATGCTTATACAGCTACCCACCTTAAAAATCATTCTTTAGACACCACAAATCTTTACAAACTGGTTACATTTCTTTTATTAACTCATTTATCAACAAATACCTTCAAGTGCAAGAAGCCAAGTCCTGTCAAATCTTCACTCCTGCCTCAAAAAGGTATTTTCTATGAGTAAATAACATTTTCTTCGTTTGTGTTAGTTATTTCAGGCAGATTAGTCAGAAAAGGAGAGGAAAGGAGATGGATGCTTGAGTTCAATACAGAACAGAATAATTACTGAACTATT
This sequence comes from Coracopsis vasa, assembly GCA_026283785.1. NCBI lineage: Eukaryota > Metazoa > Chordata > Aves > Psittaciformes > Psittacidae > Coracopsis > Coracopsis vasa. Next base: position 70,383 of record JANHGB010476163.1, read on the forward strand.
GATAATTATCTTTGAGACCTCACAGAGGGTGATTCCAGATGAGTATGGAAAGGGAAACTTTTCACATATATATACACGCATATATACATGCGTGCGTGCACACACATATATATGGAGGGGGCAGAAACACACATATGTGTGCACATATATAACCATACATAAAAACCAGCAAAACAGAGCCCATGGAGTTAAAGAACTAGTTTTGGTATCCACAAAGATACCAAACAAATTATTAAGCTACCCACTTATAAGCACCCTGGAGATAATTAAAATGATAACAGCCACCATGGATTTGTCAAAACCAAATCATGTCAAACTAATGTAATTTACTTCTTTTAAAGGATAACTGGCTTAGTAGATAGAGAAAATGTAGCATATTTTGACCTTTGTTAAAACTGTAACAGTTCTAGTTGACATTGTTGCAAGATAAAAAACCAAAGCATCAGTACAGATAAAATCATTGTAATGAGGAATGGGAGTACATATGCAATTAGAACAATCCATTTTCAAAAAGGAGTCATCAAACACAGAAATATTTTGAGGTAAGTATCACAAAGATATGATGGGCCCACAGTCAATATTTTTATTAACACCCATGTGGTCAAATAACAAACACCTAAAATTTCAGAGATATATATGCATGTTATATGCATATTTACACACCCACTAAAAATGACTTTGAAGAGGGGCAAGGATGACTCATTAGCTGCTTCCAGAATATAACTAATGAAGAAAACTTGAAAGAAGTGCATTTTTCTCTGGAAAAGATAAAGATGAGAAGTACAATAAAATGTCTTCAGAGGGTCTTGTTATAGGTTGAAGAGTTGTCTTCAAAGAGACTGGAAGAAGGGCAAAACCCAGGAATGACAAAAATCAATAAACTTAAAAAGTTACAGCTGCACAATTCTCTAATTCCTTCTCCTCAGCACTGGTGAGGTCACACTCGAGTGCTGTGCCCAGGTCTGGGCTCCTCAGTATGAGAGACATGGACAGACTGGAAGGAGTCTAACGAAAAGAGCCATGAAGGTGATGAAGGGGCCGAGCACCTCTCCTATGACGAAAAGCTGAGAAAGCAGGGGCTGAGAGGCAACAGGAACAAACTGAAACATGGGAGGTTCCCTCTGAACATCAGGAAAACATGTTTTTACTGTGAGGGTGACTGAGCACTGGCACAGGCTGCCCAGAGAGGTTGTGGAGTCTCCAACATTGGAGATACTCAAAAGCCATCTGGAAAAGGTCCTGCGTGGCTGGCTGTCGGTGGCTCTGCTTGAGCAGGGGGTTAGAAAAGGTCATAGAATCACAGAATCAACTAGGTTGGAAAAGACCTTTAAGATCATCAAGTCGAACCCTTACCCCAGGACTGCCAAGTCCACCACTAAACCATGTCACAGCCTGTTTTAATGCCTGACCACCCTTTCAGAGAAGAAATTTTTCCTAATATCCAATCTAAACCTCCACTGGCGCAGGTTGAGGCTGTTTCCTCTTGTCCTATCACTTGTTACTTGGGAGAAGAGATCAGCCACCTCCTTGCTCCATCCTCCTTTCAGTTATCTGTAGAGAACGATATGGTCCTGCCTGAGCCTTCTCTTGTCCAGACTAAACAACCTCAGTTCCAGCAATGCAGTATCTCTTTTGCAGTGAGGGGCTCAAAACTAAACACAGTATTTGAGATGTGGCCTCACCAGTGCCAAGTACAGGGGGATTATTACTTCCCTAGTCCTGCTGGCTGCAGTAATGACCTCCAGAGAACCCTTCTAACCTCAACCATTTTATGATTCTGTGATGGCAATGATACAGACATTGAGGTTGGTTGTTCTCCCTCACTAGAGCAAGAAATTAGTGAAACAACAGGATTAGAGCCAAATTTTTGAGATTATATTGCCCAATCCCACATCCTATGTAAAGTTACAAAACCTATATAAATTACTATACAGATTATGCAAATTCTCCTAAAGTAATACAGAAACTACATACAAACTATATGTGTACACAGCAAAAGCACTACTTCAATGGGTGAACTATAAACCTCTCCTCTGTGGATTTTTAGTGAGACAGAAATAACTTTTCTGCCTCTTGTTCCAGCCTCTTTCAAAAAAAATTACTCATTTCCATTAGGGCTGTTCAGAGTCTATAGACTGAAAACCATGTTTTGACAGAGCACAGTAACTGCACCACTGATTCCATCATTCTTTCCCTTAAGTAACAATCCTGAGATTCGAGGAAGTGTACCAGCACAGCCACAAACCCCATGAAAAATGCAGTCATACAGATTTGTAATTCCTGGGGTAAATTTTCTGAGGAATCCAGCACCTTACACGCATCCAGCTTAGCAAACTATTTGACAAAAAAGACTTAATGATTCTTAATGCTGTTGCTGCAGTAACACGTGTTGCCCTACTGAGGAAAGGGTTTTGCACATGCACCAGCAGGGCCCATTTAAATGTATTGCCAAATATCATTAAAAAAAAAGGAAGTATTTTTCCAAAGTAAAAAAGATATGCATGTATTAAGTAGGAGTCAATGGATTAGACAAAAATATGAGCTGCAATAAAGCAATGCATAACAGCAATCACAATCTAATTGCTCAGGTGCAAAATATATATGTCCAATAAAATCATATGAATGGAAAAAACTGGAATGGTGCAGCAAGTGTAACTGATGATTAGAAGTTAAATATCAAGATGATAGTAATTCATAAGCTACTAAACCCCTCCTCTGATTAATTACATTTCATTAGAAAGCCATCAAATTAATTCTGTTGAAACTATGAAAGATGACACTGTGATAAATAATTTTTGAAAGAATTTCCAATTACCTTGGAAATGAATTTAGTTTTATTTGCAAGAATTTGTGATCCATAATTTTAACTTCAGTGTTTCAGTTGCCAAACCAACTTTGCACATTTGTTCCTACTTCATTTATGAGCACATAATTTTTTAATTTGACTGCATCAGTTGATAGATAAGACAGTTACATGTAGTTTTTAAGCTAACTCATTTAAACTATTTGCTGGAAGATTGCTAGTTATTTCTGTTCCTGATAAAGCTCATAATCAGGGGGAGCTAATTTAACAGAAATTATATGCAATGATAATCTTTTCCACTAAATTCACACTTCTATTCAATAAAAAAGTGCATTATTCAATAGCTGTTCCTAGTTCAGATGCACAGTAGTAGCTGCGTCATCTGCTGCCTCTATCATTTGCAAACAATCTGACTTCAGCTATGCTGGTGCTGGTGCTGATGCTGGAGGCTCCCAGAGACTTACCAGGTAAATATCCAGCTTCCATGACTTCATTCAGGAGAAATGATTTTGACAACACACTGCTCACTTCAGATGTCACAGCCACAACTTTTTATAACCTCTACACTTGCCTCCCTCTGTTGCTTTTCTGCTGTGCTCTTCAGGACTTTGTTCATAGGTTTTCATAGCATCAAAACATTCTTTGCCACAGTAGATGGATTGAGCTACAGTGTTCTATATCATGCAACTCATCCCATATAAATTAAGATAAAACTTGAGCTGTAGTATTATGGTGCTTTACCTCTGAGCCATCAGCTATATTATCTCTGGACAAAGAGAATGGCTTTAAGCAGCCTGTGTCTGGATCCTCAGAGCAGCACAGCTGAACCGCAACAGTTCTGCTTTACTGATGAGCACCTGAGAACACTCAAAGACCGCAGACTGGCAGGGGTGATCCTGCTGTACTATACCACCAAGGTCACAAACACAGCACATGTGCAATTTATTGATGTTTAATGCAGCACCTTAAATTGTCCAAGTTTTGCAGTTGTACTGAAGACTAGTGATGACAACTGCGTGATGCACAGCTACTTCTGTTTGAAATCAGATGACTCTCATTCTAGACACGCTGCTTTAATCTCCCAAGTGCTGTGTTGGCTTTTGCTCTCCTCTATATGACTTTGTCAACAACCATGATGCTTGAAACAGCAAGCCGACTGCTCTATTGACACACTTTGCTAACTTGACATGTCAGTTGGGGGTGGAACAGGACCTCCAGTTTTTTGGGAGAGCCCTCGAATGTATAAAACTACTGACCGTAAAAGCTAGGGTTTGAATCAGAGTCAGTTGAGGACCCTACATACAGGTGTATGGGCAATCTCAATGGCTCTGTGTTAGATAAGATCTCTAAGTTCCTCTGGGCAACACATAAGCAAAGATGTACAAGTATTCAAGGCCAGGCTGAAGGGCGCCTTGGGTGACATGGTTTAGTGCAAGGCATCTCTGCCCATGGCAAGGGGGTTGGAACTAGACGATCTTAAGGTCCTTTGCAACCCTGACTATTCTATGATTCTATGTGCAAAAAGGCAGGTACATTAAATTCTTTATGGATCTAAACCTCAATGTTCAACAGTGAGTATGTGACCTAGCTGGGAAACGAAACCAGACTCTCAGAGATACTAGTTAATTATTTTAACAGCTCTCTGTCTATCTCTGGAAAAGTATTTGTTTAAATGGAAGTAGTCACAGAGCTATGATAAAAAGTGATATTTAGATCTTTCTTCCCATATAAGTCTTCCTTTCCTGTAGTAAATCATATTATTAGGAAATATAATTGTCAGTGAACTTAATGTATTGTTAATTTTTTTTTAACTGTCACACCTGCCTGATAATTTTTATAACAGAGCTGCACTTGCACATAAAATATTTAATCTACCTTATAGTTCACGAGATATCAGAGGCAATTTACATAAAACCGGTGGCAACATTCTCAGTTGCTTTTACATAAGAGTAGTGTATTAGAAGTTTCTTTCCAATTTATGGTGAACTCAAAGATCCAAGTCCTTTGCTTCACTTAGACTCTTACACAAATGATGACAACATAACTGAAAAAGCAAATGTCACAATATTTTTGTTTTGCCTCTTGGAGTTCGTATTATTACAGTGCCTTTGAACATACAGCAAGACATATGACCTCCCCATGCCAAGATCTGTAACGAAATTACCAAGCTGAGGGAGTAAAGTGATGAGGCTGTTGCATGGAAGGACGCGCTTTATCTTTAGGGTAATCACTGCCAACAGGTAGTTTTCTCCTTAACTCACAGTGGCAGTAACATTAGTAATGACAGAGTTTCCAAGGGGATATGGGTTGGAAGAGCAGGCTAGCCATGACTATGTCCTACAGCGCTATTTAAAGCTTACCATTTTCAAAAAGAAAATGACAGTTTAATCTTTATAGCCATGCTTTCCTTCTAACAGTTGTTTTTGCTTCCTTTGCACCATTGCAAAATCAGTAACAACTAGATAAATCAAAAGGTTCATACTAGTAAAATGGATGAAAATAACGTAAGATCCAAGCTGCAGTCTGTTATACATCAAGATTACAATTCAGCATATTTTTCTAATTCCCCAAAAGAACGCAACAGAGGTCACATTTTTAGGGGCCCTCCTAAATTGCAACTCCAGAAATGATGAATGCTTCCATGTGCAAAAGTGGACACCTGCCTGCATAAAGCAACTGCACATAAAAAGCACTTGTGTACACAACAGATCATGTGCAAATATGCCGAGACACTTACGATTTAAGTGCCTTACACTACAAACACATGCATATACTTAATGCACTAAAGAGAAGAGTAGAGGGGTTGGGTTTTTATTTTGTTTTGATTTTTTTTTGTTTGGCTGCCAAAGTGAAAAATAAGGGGAGGAAACAATTTAGTTGAAACTGAACCAAAAGACATTTTTTTATTGTTTCCTACCCCTCCGTCCCCAATAATAATTGCCATTCATTCTTTTATGCCCAAACATCTTGGTTTCAGCTCTTTTTCAGAGGAAAAAGAACGGAAATGAATACTTAAGTTCTTAGAAGTGCTGTGGAGGACCAGGATGAGCCTGTTCCCATTTTATCCAGAAGCTCAGTGGCTCCATAACATTTGTTAATTATCTCCAACATTTTTTTTCCATCTATTTGGTAAATTCCTATCCAAGAACAAAGTTTTAACATGCAAGCTGTTAGGAAAAAATTGCAGATTTAATGCCTAGCCTGATGCCTTATGCATAAGTAACTATAAATTGGACAGTGAACAAAATAGATTAAAGAGAAACATATGGCATTGTAGAGGATAGCTTTACTTCATTCAGCTCTCTGCTGTCATTGTACTTCAAATCAAGTTAATTTGGGATAATAGCAAAATGTTACAGTTACTTCCTTAGCTAATACTTCCCTCCCAACCCTCAACTCATATTTAAAAATCAGGGCTCTTTCATCACAGGTAGGAAATTCTTCATTCAGACTTCACCTGACAAAGCCAGAGTAAATACACTGTGCTCACTTAAATGGTAGCTTCTTCATTTTGAGAAGAATATAGCAAATATAGCAAAATGGAGTTCAAGACCCCACCCAAAACTAAGTAAAATGTTTAATCTATTTTAGTGTTGGTTCAAGTTTCTAAGGTCTACTTCATCGTCATCATTTATTAGACCTATAAGCTAAAATGGAACTGTCTCCCTGAAAGCGAATTTAGAGCATCACAGCTGCAGGCACCCAGTGACAGGGGATCAAAATGACACAAAAACTCTATCTGAATGAAAAAGTCACGTGTCACCCTTTTTCTGTCCTTCTCCTTTAAGCAGGGACAAAGTGATAAAAGATTCTTAAAGGACACAGATTTCTAACCTTTTAGCTCCTCATATTCAAATATATTTCCAGGTCTGCCCTAAATATGTGCTTTAGCAAGACAATGAAAGCACCATGTTCCCATGCTTCTCAGTATGTGTCGAAAACTATGGAAAGAAATAAACAATGCTTTACCCTCTGAACTTCTTCTGAGCAGAGGGAGAGACAGGGGAGTCCCATGGGCTTGCCTCCAAGACCACAGGTTGGCATTGACTTGCTCTGCTAACATCTGTGTCTACAGAGATGACGGTAAAGGCATTATACTTGCCAATAAACAGACATCTGTACATCTGGATTAGCAGATATGTAGATTAGATTGAAGTAGAGTAACCGGTTTGCTTTTTCGATGCTTTTATCACCATTCTCTTCCTGACTTTCTGTAAGTTTCCTCCATCTATTGCCAAACAGGTATGTTCCTCATTATGGAGAGTAGAACAATCATTTCATAACTGAGCAATGCTTTTCAAACAAGAGATTAACTAGCTGCAAATAAAACCTAGAATGTGCCTTGGGAAATCAGATACTCTTACATAGTTCGGCTTTATCTACCATCTATCCACACTTCTTAAGAGTTGCAGTATGAAAAAGATCAAAGTGAACAATTCACAACACTGAGAAGTACCTCCACCTAATAAGATTACTCAAACAGGAAAGGTAGTGTGCTGTCACATGTGGCACTACAATAAGCCCCACGAATACATGTAATGTTGACTTTTACTGATGTTGTTAAAGGTGAGGTTGACATTCCTAGCAGAATTTACAGCTGCAAAAATCCAGATGGCTCTCCCCAACACCTGTTAATATCATATCCACCTGTTCTGAGTAAGTTTAAGACTATTTCCTTGCTTCCACTATCACCTAGGAATGCAACAGGAACAACAGACTTTCAAGACAGCAAAATGCACATGTAGGAGTTCTGCAGTTCAGAGATATCATAAAGTTCCCAGCAGCATCTTAAGTTGTTACTCTACGAGACCTTAGAAAAAAATCCCTCTGGAAAAAAATAAAATTACCAATAAGGAAGATTTTGATTCTACTTGACATAAAGAAAAGCAGTCCTTTTATGCAACCTCTTACTGGCCTTTTAAAAGGGGCAATGGCCTGCGGTACCATGGTTATCGTGCCTACTGGGTTTACACTGCAATCTAAACAACCCAGTTTGGGAAACACTCTGAGAAGCTGAAATGTGATTTAGAAGTCATTTTAACAGGTTTGAAACTTTCATTATATGAACTACTTCCCTCTGAAGAGGAACATCAATATTTCAGACACAGAAAAATTCTTCCTTTTTCCACTGAGTTAGGCCATTACTCAATACAGCATTATTAAGTAGTTTTTCTCGAACATAACATATTGTTAAGTATAACACTAGGTTGCAATAACTTTCATCTGTAAAGAATTTAGAGAAAATAAAGCCTGCTAGACCATAAAATATACATGAATATACATATGAATAATATGAGCAAATATATATGAATTGATTAATATATATAAGTTGAGAAAATTTCTTAGCAAATCATACTTACTCATTTAGCAATAAATGGTGGATTTGAGCTCTTCATTTAGAAATGTACTTTTACACAGACTGAGTTTCCTAAACTTTATGAATACTTTATTGCTTATCTTTTCTAAAACTCTTAACTAGGTCTATTTAGAAATTGGTTTTTACACAGAATGAGTTTCTTAAAGTTTTGAGTATTTTACCACTTAAAACTCCTAAAAATCTTAACTAGGTCTATTGCAGAGCACAACAGAATAAAATATATTTTCCTTGGCATTTGAGTGTACATATATTGAATACTGCAGGGGATTGGATGAATGATTTAGATTAATGTTGACTGGCAGACGCCAACCCACTTTGCTGACAAGTCAACATTTGTTTTTCTCCATTCTGGAGAAAACACAAAACTTTCTGAAATGAGGACTTGAGGGAACCAGGTTCATATTCCCCTGTTTCTTCAGCAAAGCTACCAGACCACTTCATTAGGATGTTAGAACAGGAATTCAAACGGAAGTGCCTTACAAGTCAGGTCAACGTCCCAGCCACCACGCTGGGAATGAGAAGTCCCTCTTACACATGTTGTTACTAGGTTCCTTAACATCTTTCCAGATAATCTTTTTGTAAATTCTTTTTTTTTTTTTAATACAAATTAAATACCTTGAAGGAAATCCCTAAGATGACTTCAGTGGAACCAGGATTTTACCCTATGGTCACAGCCACTTTCTGTACAAGTAAAATATTCTCTGACTCTTTTATGAGTTTATTCTAGAAGCCTGAAATGCAATAGTGTCCCATAATTTTGCTGTAGACTTGGCCAGTTATTACCTTCCCACTTCAGGATTATGCTCTCTCTCCTAATTTATGCAGATTTTAACATTGGACTCCTTATTCAAAGTCCATATTCAAGCAAACTCCATACGAAAGGGAGAAAACTAAATTCCTGTACAAGTGATAAATGTCAGACTAGGTCTTTAGTAATGGATTTGGGGATTCCTCAGGGTGAAAGACACCATTTCCATTACAATACACAAGTTCATCTTACCATCTTCTACCCAGAAGAAATAACACTGTTATGGAAAAGATGGCATAGCTGATTTTTTTTTTTTCTTCAGAAGTGTATCAGTGGATGACATTTCTAAAAAGCAGCAAATCACTGCAGATTAAGTCATGCACAGCAACTCAGTACAAGCGTGAAGCTTTGTGAGGAAACGACCTAAGTCAAACAGAATGACAAAAGGTCTTGATGTAAAGTCAGACAGAGCACCATTAGGCAGACAACATCACCCTGGAGGTAAAACACAATCAAAGGCAGTAGAAGAGACAACGGAGCTGACACAATGCAACAAGGAAACAGTGTAGGTTTATTCATCCCATTATCTTTAAAGTCCAG
>JANHGB010479983.1:0-35695 GCA_026283785.1 Coracopsis vasa
ACACTTACCCAGGTTAAACCTGCATTATTATCACAAACTTTACTGTTTGTGGTATCTGTTTAAAACTACAGGAAGCCTGGTGATCCAGTGATACTGGAATGGAATGAGGCTCATGTTCAAAATATAAACACAAATCAAGTGAATGCTCAGCTACTGATTCATTTTCAGTTTCCTGTCCTTACATGATTGCAATAAAGAATTCAGTCCTACATTAGGATTTTGCAGCTTGAAGTTATCTGGAAATAATTGCCTGTTTTGGAAGGACAACTACCAAAATAAAGTTGCATAATGTGGAGTCTTTCAAGCTGCTTAAGAAAAAATGTAGAGGATGTTGGGAGAAAAAGGCTGCAGAGGGAATTTCCTCCTGTTGGATGTAATCCCTTTGTAAGGTCTTAGTTGCATAATTTACATTGCATAATTTTATAGCACTGCATCAGGCACTAATATTTTGCAAATTTCATACATACTTAAACCCATAAACCACAAATTTCCAATCTACTGTACTATGGAGAGCTGCATCTCTCCCTGTTTTAACTTCTTAAAGCCAATAAAAGTGACCTGAAATTAAATTGGCACTTCAAATACTGTTTCTAACTGCAGTTGACACAAAAGTTAGGTAGGTAGCTATTTCTGATAGCTTTTTTTTCAATACTATTGAAGCTGCTTATCTAATATCAATGGCAAGGAACTGCCTTTCCTTATGCTTGAAGGTAGCAAAGCCAGACACTGTGATAGAGAAAGCATCCCTTTATATTCACTGGATGTCACTGAGGTCATCTTTATTAGTTTCATAATTCTCTTTGCCTGCTCCACTTGTGGCATCTTCGATGACTTGTGCTCATGAGTTACACAGGGCAAATGGGCTACATTTCTTCTTATGTTTGTTTTTATTATGACAAGAATAAATACACAGAATCAACTACATTGTTGGTGGTATTTGTTACTTTAGGTAATATGTGTTTGCTTAGTAAAAATTATTTTTCTTTGCCCATATGGTGTTCCTGTCATACTTATTAAAAACATAATATGAATTCCATTTTTGTGATGTTATATTATGAGGCAGTGTAACCAGGAAATAATATGGTGTTCACATACTACAAAAATGTCATGGCACTGCACTGTTCCTTGCATTATTTTCTCAACCTTTCTTGACATCTCTTAATTCTTCATGACTTTAACTTGGAAAAAACACAGCTAATTTTCTGTGTATAAAATATTTTTAAGTGCTACACCTGGTTTCTAAATGTATTACATTTCTAGTGACTAGATTGCAAGCATTTTCAACATGACTAGGTAAACTTCTGTTCATAACTAGTAAGTTGCATAGGAACAGAAGAGTAACTTTCATACTGCGTTTATTCTTCTAGCTTCATTTTTTAATCAGACAAGGAATACATTTAATTTCCCTATTATAAGCAGCCTGAGTCTCCCATTGCAACGTTTCAGTTTACTGCCTCTTAAATATATTCTCCAATGGTTAGGCAACCATGCTGAGGAACTATTGGCAATAAAATAACCACCTATACATAAATTTTGGGAATGATTAGTAGTGACAAATCTGTCTATGACTAATCTGTGCTGAATTACAGAGAGGTTAAAGAAAGATATTCCGACAACAGTGAAAGAACTGACAATTTATATAGTGTTAGAAACGGTCCCAAGAAGCAGGAAATGGAATGTCTGGGACACAGAAAGGAAACTTTCAGTGATGGATAAAGTCCTACAACCAACCTATGACCTCACTGAGCAGCTTTGAAACAGGGTAAACAGAGGAAAGAGAGGATGTCTGCTCCTTAGTTGCTTCATGATGTAAGATTAACAGTTCTTGACTGATACTGATAGGGCAATGCTTAAGTAGTTGGGTATATCAAATGAATTAAAACTTAAGTGATATGTCATTGATGACCTGGCTGCCAAAACAGAAGTTAAAATACTATTCTATTATGCCAGTGAAACTTTACTAGATGCTGTTAATATATACACTTTCTTGAAAGCAAAACAGGGAAAAGCTGTTTATAAAATGTTTTTTTATGCTTAAGCACTTCAAAAGGAATTTCAAATGTGTGATATGAGTGCGAAATAGCGACCCATTTACTAATAACAAATAATATTCATTGGAAGAGCAAACTCGGAAGGAAACTTTCAGCTCTTTCAGAAATTAATGGATGGGACCCTCAGGGAAACTGTTCACAGGAATAAAGGAGTGGACAGAGCTGGCAGCTCTTTAAAGGACTATTTTTTTTGAGCTTAAGAGCAATCAATTCCTATGTGGAAGAAATCAGGTAGGAAAGGAAGGAGACCAGCATGGCTGGGTAAGGACTTCCTGGTCAAATGAAAGTATAAGAAGGAAATGCACAGGCAGTGAAACCATGGACATGCATGCTGGAGTAAATGCAGGAACACTGCCTGGACGTGTAGGAAAAGCTAAGGCACAGTTGCAGATGAATTCAGCAAGGGATGCGAAGGGCTTCTTTTAATGCCACCAGTAAAAGAAGTTGCACGTATCTGCCCCACTCTATAGGCCACATTGTCTTTCCTTAACTCATTTTTTGATTCTTTCTTTTTTTTTTTTTTCCAAGTATGAACTCTATCTTATATGGAATGTGTGTATATTATTATCAAATAAGGGTCCTGCCTTGGTAAGGGCAACAATGGAAGACTACAAAGTGATAATTATAGGCTATGTGAAACTCCCAGAGGAATAAGAGTAATAAAAACCTTACAGGGGATCATGAAGCTCATTCCTTGTACAAGATACTCCATGGCTAAGTGTTTCACTGAGAGATTTGTTATGTGAAGCTGCAGCCTTGCAATAATCAAGGCATTGTGAAAATGAGCTATGATAAATACAGGCAGTGCTTTGGAGCATATCTGTGTTTGCTAGTCACTGCTTATGAGGCATATTTAATATGGTTTGAATGCTGTAAGATTTCAATGAATGAGTTCTGAAAAACACCATTAAAAAAAATAAAGCCCAAACTTATATAGAAACCTGCTGGCTATTGTTTGCCAAGGAGGACAAAATAATTGGTAGTTACTCGCAATACAATTTTGAAGGACAATCTGATCACAAAATACAGAGGGGAACACTCCCGGGACTTGTGGAAAATGGTATCTGCAGAGTTACAAGTTAGGCTACTTCAGCAGTGCAGAATTATGCTTGTAGTCAAACACTTCCATTACAGACACACTATTAAAACACATTTTGAGACAGTATTGTACAGTTTGATGATGAGCTTTCCAATGAAAACGCATGCAGTCCGAGATCCAGATAGAGCATAGGTTTGTAAAGCGTGAGGAGAGGAAGACTGGATGACAGGGCTGGCCACTCTGAAGAAAATAAAGTGAAAGCAGCAATAACCAGCTTGAAAGATGCGTATTTCAGAAGTAAGCTGTGACATGTAAAATGAAGTGATAATATCTGACAACTCACAGCAGAAAGTTCTTTATAATTTCTGCAGTTTTCATGAAGGTGTTAATAAAACTACAAGCTTACCAGATAATTCAGCACACAGATCAAGTTCTATCAAGATGATGAAAAGGTTAGGAACAAAAGATAACTGAAGGAAACAATATGTCTTGTAATATTGCTGATCTACAATTACATAAAATAGTTTAATGACTTTTCCACTCCTATAGGAGCATTTGAGGTATTCTTTTTATTTTTCCACTAACTAACTGTAGGCTCTATTTACAAGTTTAAGAATCCCTGAAGTATCACTGAGAGGTCACGTTATCAAATATTGGAATGTGTCATTTGTCAGGATATTCAAGTAACATTCAGTTACTTGGTTCCTGAGAAATTTCACATGTATTTCTGCTCCAGGTTGGCACATTCTCCCCAGTCAACCCCATTTTCTTTTGACATAATTCCAATGTTTTTTTCATTAAGAAACATCGGTGTGCTTTAATTTGGAAATCTTATATATGTTTACATGCATATAGTGTACGCATACATATGATGTTTTCATAAACATTATTTGATATTATTTATTCAGCACACAGTTAAATGAAACAGTAGTTAAAATGTGAAGAGAATCATAGAATCATAAAACAGTTAGGGCTGGAAAGGACCTTAAGATCATCCAGTTCCAAACCCCTGCCACAGGCAGGGACACTAGACCATGTAATAAAAATGCGGCATTTCTGCCAAAAACTCTTTTAACCACTGTTTGCTAAGAAAACTGTTAATTGCATCAGAAACCAATTTAGTCAGCAATATTTATCTAGCCATAGTTGATAAATAAATAGAAGTTAGAAGGGATGGGAACAGAGTGTTAAGTAGATTTGATTCCTTTTTCCTTTATTTACTTATTTTGCTAAATGGCCAATACGTAACAGTTATTTGACATTTAGAAAACTGGCTTCTTTTTTTTTCCCCTTAAATCCTGTGATAAGTGAATTTGTGGATGGTTTGAGCAAATTAAACACCACAAACAGCAAAGTTTACATTGCTGGTCTAAATACACCTGACTGGACCAAAGGACCTCCAGAGGCCCTTTCCAACCTCAACCATTGTGCAACATTGTGATTTTGTGACTACCAACCCCACTTAAATGACAATAGCCATGTTCTTCTCATCCTAGAATCCAAAATGCAGGATTCTTCTGCCTAGTTATGACAAAATCTACAGTATTGTAATTGGGAATTGTAATGGAAGTATATTTAGTTATTTTGCTATTTTCATACTTTTCAAACAACTGCTTTTTCAATGTTTTATGTAAAGAAAAGGTGAAAGAGACCCAAGTATGCTGCCTGGATTTTAAGTACTCAGAATTCTGTTCATAAAGTGAATATTAACAGCATTTTGATTGTATCCTGTAATGAATCCAAGAGTGATGGAAAAGGGCACAGGCATCAACCAAAACCAAAAGCACATCAGACAGCTAGGTAACTTCAGACATAAGTCTATATGTCTGAATACACTCAGGTGTAAATACACTCACAGTATGAACATGTTACCAGGTATTATCAGGAAATATTTCACACAGAAACAACATTGGTAGATTTTCATGACAAAAAGGAGTCTAGTTCCTACAGGGCTCTCAAAACTGAAATGCAATATGTATCCTTTTAAGTTATATATATATCTATCTCTAAAATGGCTCCAGTATTCTCTAATAAATGACTACTCCTCACGGAGTAAACGAGAGCTTTTCAAAGGCAGAGTGATACTGTCTCCAGTAACTGGATTTTCATCATTTCAATGTGTGGTTTAACAAGCATTTAACTGTCATGACTCTGTTGATAGAAGGCATAATAATAACAACAATAAACATCTCAAATGAAATAGAGCTGTTTTCATCCAGAAGGATTTCAAAGCACTTTAAAAACCTCTTTCTCTCTCCAGACCACTCAGACCACTCTGGTGTCTATTGCATGCTGTATGAAAAGCATTTTGCTTACGCTGTGAATGTTATACCTCAAATGAAATATTCTTAGCAGCACAACAACCCGAATAGGAAGAGAGTTGATACGGACTACTTTTTAAACTTTGAGTATCTATACTGTTGTCTCCACCACACTAAAATTAAGACTAATAAAATACACAAGACATGATCTTATGCTGTCAGCATCAGGTATTAATCAAGGGACAGCCTCTGTAGCAAACTGGTTTTCTTAGCACTTTCAAGCACTCACTGGGCAGATGGCCCAGAAAAAAAAACCACGGTCTTGCTGCAATAGGCCCGTGAAAATCTTCTGTCAATGTATGTGACATCATTTTATTTGCTTAAAATAAGTGAGATTACATATTCCTCAACTAGCACAATGGCAAAGCTGAAAGGAATGAAGGTTTAGTTCTGTGGCCATATTCTGAGTATCAGCTATTTTCTCATTGTAACTAAAAACAAAAATAGAAGTGTTTCATTTTCACAGAGTAGTATCAAGGGTGACAAAAGCCTTCCAGGTAAGACCTCACTTCATTATGATAAGTTTAAAAATGCATTTTTTGTTAAAATTATCTCCACCCCTTGAGCATACAATTTGATCTTTGTGACCAGTGTTTTACTGATTTAGGCTGTCTGCAAGAGCCATGTTTTGAAATTATTCAAATACTGTCTTTGTGTAGCCTATCTGAAATGAAAAAGACAGGGACTAAGAAGAAAAGGGAATACTTAAACAGAATATGAAGTACTTAGATCACAGTTATGAACAGCAATTTAAGTTTAGATGTCTTAATAAATCTATTTCATTTAAGAATACATCACAGAGTTAAAGTTATTCTACCTGATGCATTACAACAATCCACATACAGGGAAAGATTTTAAAAGTATTTTTAATTAAAATTTTTAAAAAAAATCAGGAAAGAAGAAAGGAAAGTTTCTGGAAGAAAACAAATCTTATTACTTCATATTCTTCAAAACATTTGTGACCTGTTGGTCACAACCCACTAAAAGTTTTTTACTTTGAGCCTGTCAGCTGGCAGAATCTCTATTGAAGAATGCCAATTCTGATGGTGTAAGTTCTCCTTTTTGCCCATTCCTGTCAGATGAACAGTATTCACAAGAAGATGTACTCAAGTGTGTGCTCAAGAAAACAGCAAATGGAGCCTAAAGTCCACAGAGAGACATTTTTAGGTCACACCTTGTTGATTGAGTACATAATGATTCATGCTTGTGCATGATGTGACTGTTTTTATAGTGTTGGGTCTACTGTTACCTTGTGAAATGCCAATCACTTTTTCCTTTTTGCCAGATGTAGAAGACAAGTTAACAAGTTTGGGCAGTTACCTGAAGTGGCTGTATTTGGCTTTCAAACTAACACAAAAGCATTTTGGTTTGCCTTTAAAACACTTCTAAAACCACACACTGCATTGTTTGAAAGGCACACCTTAGAATCCAGAATCTAGCTGATCATAATAGCTATTTCTGGGTCTGATAGTATCGTTGTTCCCCTTTTTGAAAGCAGCTCAGATTACAATTATGGCAAAACCATAAAAAATGTAAGTTATAGATATTACATAAATCATGCCTAGGTGAGAACAGAAACATAGTTTTTATTGTGTAATGAATGAAGTTTCTGCTTACAAAACTGAAAATTTTGAGGTAAGACAGCTAATATTTCTGTATGTGCTAAATGTGAGGAATTTAAAAAAGAAATATATCCTAAACTATGCTTTGTTGAATGTAAATCCTTGCAACAGGCAGGAAAAACAAACAATGTAACTATTCTATGACTCTATGATTCAAATATTTTAGGAGGAGAAAAGTCGACAGCACCTACAGAAAAACAAGAAACCATTGGAGACAGAAAGAAGTAACTATTTTGTATTTATGTACATTATGAAGAAGCATGGAACATTCCACCATTGGATCTAATGTCAATAAGGGATACATTAGAGATCCCTTTCGAAAAAAAAGTGTAGCAGAGAATTTTATGGAACAAAATAACAAATGAACAGGAGACTCAAGACTTCAAACAGAAATGAGGCAAAAAGAGCTGAAACAAAAATGTCCTCAGTGACAAAGGACTAGAATGTAGCAAAACGCAATGACAGTTTTTAAAGGGTGGTGAAGGAAAGTGTTGGAAACTGCAAATCCGTAAGTCTGACATCCAGGCAATGTTAGAAACTCTTCTAAAGGATGCTGAAGTTTATCTTAGTATGTCCTCTATTGTTAATTATTAAAAAAAGGGGGGGGGAATTATACAACTAAAAAAAAAATCAGCAAGGAAAGCAGTATCTCATAGGTAATGCACTATTTTAAAGCACTCTATGCACTCATGGGCAGAGGACATCCCATTGAGAGTCTAACTGGTATTCCAAAAGGCACTTAATAACAAAAGATAACACAATGTTTAGCAATTTCATCTTAAAATAGAGAGAAGTTTAATATGGACACGTGAAGTAAGGTATATTCCCATATGCATGTAAAAACTACCTCAGTTCTGAACTTAATCCAAAGACGAAGGATGAGTTGGCTATTAGGATTTGTGATATAAACCTTGAGGCTAAAGCTTATATGACAGCCTTATTTTCAGTAACTCTGACTCCTTCACCCCCAAAGTCAACTGATAGCAATTGCTAGAAAAGAAACAGGACAAAATAGAAAGACAGTAGTAAGCCATTATATAAGTTCATGCTGCATTTGCTCTTTGAAAGCTCAGGAATACTTCTGTTCTCTATCTATGGAAACAGTACACAAAAAGGTGTCAAGGAAAATCAAAGCCACAGAATGTGTCCTTTATGAGAAATGAAAATAGCCTCAAGTTTTTCAGTCTATAAAAATAGACAACTGAGTGGGGCTACACTAGGGGTCTATAGACCCAAGAGAAACATAGAGAAGGTAACAGGGACAGCTGTTCATTGTCTTTTCTTGTACAAGAACTAGAGACTCTCCAATCAAAGTAGCAGTTGCCACCCTCTAAACAGGCAAAACGCATATTCAAGTTGTAGAATTCTTTGCCAGAATGCTTTGAATGTCATAAGGTGCTAGAGCTTCACTTTTTACCTCTCTGCCAATCTCCACGAACTGCATCCACAAACACATCTACAAACACATCTGTTCTAAATCAGCATGCACTCTGAAATTAACAAATGCCAAAGTCTGGGAATAGAAATCTATGAAGTCAGCAGTTGGATTTGGATTCATTTAGTCAATTACTGTAGCTCAATAGAACTTATACACTTGATGAAATGGCTTTCTATTGGGTTGTACTTTTTATAGCATTTTTAACAAGAGTTTTCTGAGTTGAACAGATTTCAAATAGAAGCATTGGTCTGTGCATTGTTGAAGGTCATGGAATACCATGTAGAAATTGATTTGTAGGTGAGATCCCCTTGGTTTCGTGTGGGGCTCAGGAGAGGAGGAATTGTATGTGTGTGTAAGGAGGAACTGTATGTGTAAGTCTAAGGGTGATAACAGGTGGCTAAGGCTCAAATATTCATCATAATTTTCTGCAGCATGTTGATGAGATGTTGAGAGTGATCTGTTGTGTGGAACCCTACTGTTCAACGTAAGCCTCAGAATCAGTAGCTGACAACATCATAATTTCCAGGTTCGGTGTTTTTAGTGCAAATTACAAATAGTGCCATTTACTAGCAGAGGTTTCCAGAAGCAAGACAGAATTGCCTTTTATCTTTTTTCTTCCCCTTTCTTTTTTATAATACTTACAGCTCTAATTTTAAGACAGATGGGCAAATTATTGCACACTTGTAACTAGAACAGTTACTTAAAAATCAGCAAACAAAAGTATGGGATCTGACAGTAATTTCTTGCCATATATCACTTGCTGTACCTCTAATGATGTGATTTTCGAGTTCTAGTCACTGCTCACATTTATTAATGCTCCCATAGAAATTCATGCCTTTATATGCATAAACCATAGCGCTGATTTTAACAAGTATGTTTTGGCACAATTTCTTTTACTATATGATAAGGAGACTTATTTAGGCATCTCAAGCAAAATAGTTGACAATGGATGTATCAAAATTAGTAATCTTGTATTTTCAAAAGAGTGATTGTCTCAACCTACCACTTTCTGTCTCTCATATACATGTAAGTTATTGTGAAATATTGGCAAACATTATTTTTCCATAATTCCCAGAGTCATCATTTGTCTGAAATAGTCTGGTGCTAACAGAAATACAGAACATAATTTAAAGTGATTACTATTGGAACTAGTAAGAAATGCTTTGTGATTTCTTCTTTAAAAACGGGTACCCTGCTCCATACAGGAACTGAGTGAACCACAGTCCTTGTGACTTTAGGTAGGTCCAGTGAATGATCTCACTGATAATAATGACAGTCTTCCTTGTCACACAAAACTGAGCAAAGTGTCACGTACAATTAGTATGGCTTTGTTCCTTATATGAGAAATGGACGCCACACATATCTCACTGAGTCTCCACTAGCATTAGCTCATTATGTGAAACAAACACTGAATCTGACAATTCCACAACTTCTTTATATCACTTTACTCACTAAATAGATATATGTACACAATTTATATAAAAAAGAGAGAGTGAAATTGTCAAAAGATAAGCAGGATAGTTTTTGAGGTCAAGTTTTCAGCTGCTGTGGAGAGGTGATGCATACCTAGACTCAGCCACTGGACATTCATGACTATTTGTCTATAATAATTAGCAAACTAAGACAATTGCAGTAACAAACCAGGGAAATAAGCTTCTTCCTCCAAATCCACAAGATGTTATTGGTGAAGCTGAACCAGCAGGCTCGTAACACACCCTTGAAATACCAACCAGAAGAGAACACACATATATACAGTTTTCCCAGATCTACCTTTACTCTTCTATTCTGAAAGGGTGTCGCAGTGAAAATATCATCGTGATTGTCCTCCAGCAAATGCTCCAGGAAACCTCTCATCTGCTGCTTTCTTCTGAAGGTTCCCACTTTGGCAGTTATTGGAACTGGCTCTTTCTTATCTATGCAAAAGAAAATATTGATTGTTCTAAGACATCATTTATGTAGCATCCCTCTTAAAGTTCACTAACTACAATCAATGGTAGTGATAAAGAGTCCCATCTGTCCTCTGTGGCAATGTCTCAGCTTCTTTGTGATCCTTTGATTTTTTAACCAGTTTATGCTTCCAAAAAGAGTTTCTCTGCTACATTTTAAGTGGCAGCTTACTCCAGAGCCTTATACAGCAGTTGCAAGTGTCATGCATCAGCTATTTTATTATCATTTTAACTGAACTATCCACACACCTGCATGTGGGAGACAAAAGACTAAGATTTATCACCTGTGTCAAGAGGCATAAAGTGCTCAGAGAAAGGCCCTGCTGCACACAGACCAATTTACAGTCCTCCACATGAGATTTATGGAATGTTCGTCTCAGACTTCAGCATATACACTTTTACCCTGTCAGCCAGAGGAGCTGATATCAAACAGCTCTCCTTACCTAGGTGCTTACCATGGGGATCTCAATGCATATAAATATCTCAAAGGTGGGTGCTAGCAGTACGGTGCCAGACTCTTCAGTGGTGCCCAGCGACAGCGCAAGGAGCAATGGCCATAAACTAAAACACAAGTTTCACATCAACATGAGGAAGAACTTCTTTACACTGAGGGTGTCAGAGCACTGAACAGGCTGCCCAAGGGGGGTTGTGGAGTCTTCCTCTCTGGAGATATTCCAAACCTGCCTGGATATGTTCCTGTGTAATCTCTCTGGCTAGCTTTGCCTTGGCAGAGGGTTGGCCTAGATGATCTCCAGAGGTCCCTTCCAAGGCGAATGATTCTGGGATTCTGTGATATGCTTGGATGCTGAACTGGCAGATTTTATTCTGCAGATACATTATGTAACCTGCTCCTGGAAACACTGCTCAGTGATGCATCTAATGAAAGATTTGCTTTGGAACACTTGCACAGGAATAATAGATAAATATGAGCAAGCATATATGGTACCAGCTAGTTGTTTATGGCAATTAAACATCTGAGCCACTTCAGCAAAAAGCCTGGAACCAAGATTCTCTCCCCTGAAGTCAGCACATTACCACAGAACTCATGAAAGCTTATGGCTAGCTTTGCTGTGAAGAGTTACAGAAGAAGTAAAAAGGGAAGGGGTTTACAAACCAGGATTTGTTTTCTGTTGTGTTTTAAACACAAACTTGCTCTCCTGAGTTCTCAGATTTAAAGCAAATGTCTGCAAGAACAGTATGAGATAACCTCATTAGTTTTTAAAAACTTAAATTAAATCTAACTTGGTCTTCAAACACGCACTGCTGAAAGAGACAATTATTTTATCTCCAGAATCACAATATCAGAACACATTCTGTATGGTTTTTTTACATGCCTTGAAATTTATTCAACAACAGACATTTCATTTAAATTTTAAATCAAATTATTTTGAAAGCTTACATGGAAAACATTTTGAAAGCTTACATGGAAAAACCCCTGGTTTGCTCCCACTGAAATCACTGAAGAATTCAGTTTCATGGAAGCTGTTTTGCAAACTGTTTTCTTAGAAATGCATGAACTGCCACACAGATTAACACCAAAATCTGTCTAGAACAAGTATCTCTCAGTAAACAGATCCAGGAGATGCAAAAATCATTCATAAGGAAGATGTAAGATACCTTTGCCCTCAGTAGGTATCATTTTGCTTCCAATAGCTAAAGCTTTATTAAACCTCACAGTTTAATATCTTCTGCAAAGTCTTTGTTTTTAAGACAATTTTGTATATTCTGACTTCCATATAAACGCCCAATTCCATTTTTACTATTCTTAAATTCTTTGCATCAGATATATTCTGCAGAACTAAGTTCTTCTTGAGATATCTGCTGAAATGCAAGCTGTTTCAGGTATTTTCTCTATTTGTTTTGGTTAAAAGCCGTAAAATATCCTCATTTCCCACAAAATGGGAAATTCTCAACAAAATCTAACACATTGTTTCACATGAGAATGGGAATATGATGTGCTTCACTATGAGAACTGCTTGTCCTAGGAAGCTGGTGGTACATTGTTCCTGAGTTCACACTGTGCAACTGACAGCTGGTGAAAGCCAAAAACTTGGTGAAATTTCTATGGTTTAAGGCAAAGAATTTAGAGCTAACATTGACTTTTACGACTTGGTTATAAATATGAGTGACACAAACAGGCTACTGAGACTGTGGTGTTACAAAAGGGCTATTTGTGCCTTCCTACAAGCTCAGTGTCCTACTATGCTTTTTAATTTGCTAACATGAAGACATACAAGAACTGAAAAATCATCATGATGCCTCTGATTTCTAAACTACCCTTCTCTTCATCATAGTTATAACATTGTCTTGGTGGCATCAGCAAATTATTTTAGGAAAAGATTCTAACAGTAGTCTACCCTGGGTCTGTACCTTACAGTATCATCTGTCATTTCCTGCAGTCCTGATATCTTGCAGAATAAAATACCTTGTAGTGTATTTTCTGTCTTAATTTCTGTGAATGCACAAAAAGAACTAATATACAGTCTAGTAATAACAAATGTTCTAGATCGTTTACTTGGTATCTTCCATCTGTCAAAAATGTATTTAGTAAATAAATCCTATCATCTGTGCACACTTACTGTGGACCTTTTTCCTTCTTGATGGATATACTGTTCATACAGAGAAATTTTCTGTTAGCTTGAGGATAATTTAAATATCAGTAAGTTTGGAGGGAGTCTGTAAATAATAATTGATGCTAGATGTTGATAATGTGGAACAGCTATTACTTGCATCTGAAATTATTTCTTATCTTTTGCAAGCATACCTAGTTTTCATTATGGCTTCCATGTTTTGCCTGCCAACACCAGTTATATATTTCCAAGCAGTTAGCAGAAACCCTGTCATTAGCTCAGTATAATGTGCAGATGCTTTCTGTTCAAAAATGTGTTTACAATCCAGGATGAAATTCATCATCTCACATGGGGCCCACAAAGAAGGCTCTCTCTTGTCCTTCTAAACCACAAACTGAAGTCCTACATAGTGCTTCAAATGGTGTATATGTCCTTGTGGGGAGCCTGTGTGCTGGAATAAATTTCACCAGCATGAATAGCAAAGGACGGTATGGCCACACCAACAGCAATAACTCCTGCCTGTGGTATAAATGAGTACATGGAGCAGCCCATAAACAAAACTTATTAACTCCTTCTCCTTTGAATACAGTTGTGCTCTGAAGACTGATTCTTCAAATATGTCAGTTTTCATCTTGTCACTAACATTTTACATGTTCAGTTTGTTAAGATGTGTGTAACACAAAATACCTCCATCTTCCCTGTGACACTTCAACGACACACTGGGAGGGGTTGCTCTTTCCCTTTTGTAGATTCATGTCGCCATACACCACAGAAAACAGAAGTTGTGTTAGAAAGCCGTGCTAGAAAAGTTGCCCCATTAGTCTGCCACCCAGTTTGTCTAGGGAACTACCTGTTTTGAGTATAACTGGTCTTAATCAGATAACATTTTACATATAAAAGGATCATCCTATCTAGATGATCATGGTCTAGATCATCTTGTTTCTTTGAATTAGGGACTGAGATTGAGGACTGTCAGGAAGTCCTGTAACAGCTCCAAAGTTGGGAGACAGGTCAAAGGAAGGTTATGTTGGAGGCTCTGCTTTTGCCTGAGTGATCACTCTTTTTTTCTTTTTTGTTATTACTGCCCTAGGGCTTTCAGTGAGACTGTACATTTTCACACTCTCTTTAAGCCAGAAAAGCTTAGCAAACTGGCTTTACCATTGTACTTTTTCCATTGCAGGGATGCAAAAAACTGTCTGGTTTTGAGACTCTATTTTCTGAGACAATGAATTCTTTTGGAATGAATTTTTAACAATATATAGTTAATGGCATGGAATCAAATTTTCTGGCTCTTAGGACTTGCATCTTATAATAAAAGCATATTTTTACCAATCTCAGCCTGTTGAGGAATGTGCAAAAAGTAAAATAATATGACTTTTGCTAGGACTTTTCAATGATTTAGAGCATTGACAGTTTTAAAGAGAAGTCTGTTGCTGTTTGTTTGCTACAGCTATTCAATCTGCCTAAATGAGGTTTAGGTCAAATATTGTATGGGTTTTTAAATCAGGCTATGGCTGCAGTTGGTAGTTCTGATTATTTAATCTTTGAGGTTTACACCAATAAAGTTTATTTGATCTCACTGATCAAGCTGGGGTGTACAGTTCTTATGTCCTTAACATAAGGACATGGGGCTGCTGGAGCAAGTCCAGAGGAGGCCACGAGGATGATCAGGGACTGAAGCACCTCCTGTATGAACACAGGCTGAGAAAGTTGGGGCTGTTCAGCCTGGAGAAGAGAAGCTGCGTGGAGACCTCAGAGCAGCTTCCAGTGTCTGAAGGGGGCTACAAGGGAGAGAGACTCTTCATCAAGGATTGTAGTGATGGGACAAGGGGTGACGGGTTCAAACTGAAACAGGGGAAGTTCAGGTTGGAGATAAGGAAGAAGTTCTTCCCTGTGAGGGTGGTGAGGCGCTGGCACAGGGTGCCCAAACAGGTGGTGAATGCTCCATCCCTGGCTGTGTTCAAGGCCAGGTTGGACAGAGCCTTGGGTGACATGGTCCAGTGTGAGGCATCCCTGCCCATGGCAGACTGCATGATCTTTAGGTTGTTTCCAACCCAAACTGTTCTGTGATTCTATGATAAAAGAAAACAACCAAAGTAAACTAAAGAAGGGCCATGCAATACAATTTATATTTCTTGGAAGGCAGAAGAGTTAAGTTACATACACGTGGTTCTACAATACACCATTAACTATGATGCATTTGTACTGACAGAAAATACCATTCATTTTCACCTAAATTTGCATCAAACAAGTAATATTATTAGTAAATCAGCTGCAAAGTTTTTACTGTGTCTGACTTCAAGTCAAAAAGAGGCTGACAGTTTTATAACACAGTTACAAAATCCTACTTGTATCCATCTAGAAAGATGTATGTTATGATTTTCTACCTATTGTAGCAAGTCAGTGATAAATTGTAATTAAAATGACAGTAAATATTACTTGCATATGTCCTAAACTAAGGTGTTCATGAGAAACTTTCTAAGTCACTGCCAAATTTTCTGCTCTTTAGAGAATACAGAGCTTGCCAAAAGCAGAGAGCCAAAATCACCATGCAACATGATATTTAGTTTCCCTGGGTAACTAGTACAATAGAAATAGACCTAAAGTAGTAATTTAGTTAATCTTTTCCTAATATTACTGTAGTTTCTTGTTCTATTTTTATGCTGATTTTCTGCATTCTACCTCATCTGGAAACACTGCAGATTCTATTAGTAATTTACTTGCAACAGTATAAAAGTGAAGGCATCCTCCCTCATGACACATTGACGTACATGCAGTCAATATGAACAGCATATGACAACATGGTAAATTGTGTGATAGAGACAATCTTCTCCTCCTTAGCCTGTAAGTATTTGCCCATTTATTTCTTTGAAACTGAATTACATTAAGCTGTGCTACAGGAGTGTAAATATGCAAGATGTGATCAGAAGTACCAGCATGGTAGTTTTTATACTGATTCAGCTGCTGGATTTTCAAAATGGTCAGTATTTTATTACTTATCTTATTAGCTATTTTATCATATTTTCATTTTAACATGCTCACATGACACAGACTTGGGTCTATTTCTTTCAGCTCAGTAGGGAATTTAAAAGTTCTGTAAATGTTAACAGGTACAGTCTAATCAGACTGATGCCAGTAGGACTTGGCCCTTCATTGTGTCCACTGTATCTGTGTCCGGTCCATTTTATTTTCGGTTAAAATCCACGTTAGCCTTCTCCAGTAGTTCTCATCCTTGGATATAATGTTGGTATGGTCTCTTCCTACAAGTGTTCTTTCCTATAAAAATGCTTTTTTCCTCTCGGTTTTATAATCTTGATTTGACAAGAAACACCAGATACAATTTTTTATATAGTCATTAAATTCTGGTATAGTAATAAATAATAGAAAAAAAAAATCCTCTTAAGTAATTAGTTTAAAACTATCCTAAGTCAGGGCCATAAAACATAATTTGTTTGGGGTTTTTTTCTGACCAAGAGGCTGTTGGGGCAGTTTTGTGGCAGACACTATGTATGTCTATGTGTGCATCCAAGTGTCAAGATGGAAACCATCAGACTGGGGTGCTAATAATTGACTGGCTCTCTGGCAGCTCTGATGGAAAGGACCTAACACATCTTTGCATACAAGTTGAATGAGATTCAAATAGACTTGTATTAACAGCCAGAGATGTAAGAGCTAGTCAACAGGCAAGATCAATATCTAGTGGTAAAGAAAAGGGCTATGGTAAATGAACAAATTCAGCAAACCTTGAAGAACATTGGGTTCTGATATTGTGATATGTGAGCATGATGGACTGACAAAATGGCATGCGAAGTTCTTGGTGTTGTGCCAGTGTACCAGAAGGTCACAGACAGAGGACTTTGTGAATAAAGGCAGAAGAGGGAAGTAATATGAGTGGGTTTTGTTTTGGTCACGTATTTTGTGTATTAGTCAGCATAGGGATAGACTGCACAGACAGTCCTTGTGTCTTTTTTTAATGGGTTTTATCTGCTTATTTGATAACAAAAATAGTATTTCACAATATATAAATACATTTTTTCTCACAAAATACCCTGCAGGCTCTATGAAGTGGCTAAGGATGGAGATGATATAATGGATGAAGAACATGCAAAGTTGAGCAATAACTTTCCAAATGTGGGGGTTTTGTGTCATATACTACTAAATTACATTTCTTGTTGAAAATATAGATGACATTATTTTGTGATTATTGTGCAATTTTAGCTATTTGTCTCTAACCACAATGCTTTTTGCTATGGAAATGGCTGAACAGTCAAAATACAATGTTTATGCAGGTTTCTGGTTTTGCTTTTGTCTTTCCCACAGAAGTGTTTTTCTTTTATTCTAATACTTTATTTTGATTTCCAGTATTTTTAATTTTACCTCCATGTGACCATGTTCCACATATTTACAAATTATGAAGTTCACTAGGGAAGTTTGTCATCTATTTGGAAAAGGTTTGGATTCCTTTGCAAAAGCGTGAAGACAAGTAAGGACAGTGTAACACCAGACTTTAACACATGGCAGGAGTGTTGGAACTAGATGATCTTAAGGTCGCTTCCAATACAAACCATTCTATGATTCTATCCAGTGAATCAGAAGTGTAAGCAGGTCATTGATGGAACTGGACAGAGGACAGTGCCTTTTGTGCACTATCAAATGGGCTTTGTGCAGGATGAGAGCTATAAAACTGAATTTCTGCCTGTTGGCATGCATAGGTGGGATGTGCAGTTGAACAACAGTCAGAAAACTTAAGATACTAGAAAACACTTCTTTTTAGAACAAGTTGTTTATAACTCAATTGCATTTTGCTGGTTTGGAGACAGTTATAAAGTCTAACATCAGCTGCAGGTAGCTGAATTAATGGCATCTCATAAATGAAAGTGCGTTTTAAAGGTACAGAAAAATAGCATTAGAGTTTAGAAGATGAATAACATCAGCACCATTCTGACCACACTCTTCAAGATAACGAAAAGGCAGGTTCACAGTTATTTTGTGAGAGCAATTAAGGCATTTACAGGTAAACATTAATATGGGATTAATTAAATCTATTCCTAAGAGACAACTTGGAAAAACAAAAGCATTTTGTCTCTAAGATTTCTTTTTTCTAAACACATTGTGGTTTGTTTGGTTGTTTTTTCAATAGTTTGTTTAGGTCATTATAAAAGGCTTTTTCTTTGCCAGTATGGGTAGCAAGGTCCATTTAAAAAGGACAAGGATGAATTAACTGGCAGATATTTTGGAGGAAATATGTACAAAATAGAAAGCAGTGACCTTACAGGGCAAGTAAATATACCTGCAACACTATTGGGATTGTACTTTACTCACCTTAGAAAGTAATACTAACATTCCCCTTTCCCCAAAAAAAAAGTAGTAGGAATTGCATGATAGGTATTCTCTGCTTGAATGGCTCTGGAGAATTGTTTTAATGTTTCTTGTTTCTTTCTTTAAGCTGCTGTCATTCAATAGCTTTTCCGTATGTGGAAGAGAAGAGAGCACGGCGTTCCTTTCATGCAAGAAGTAACTTCAATGCTCCAAAGCTGCAGTGGTCTTTCAGGCTTATGTAGTCCATAACCGTCATGTTTTGCTAAGTTTTAACTACATCATGGAGATGCTACAGTTCTACACTATTTTCTTAAAGATTTTTTGGATCGATTTGTAGGATCTGAGTCATGGGTACAGATAAGATTACAAAGAGGATTGCAGGCAAAGACTTAGGAGACAAATTCCATCTTTATTCTGATCAATGAGGATTGTTGTGCTCTATGTGTCTGATCATCCAATATCTACCAGGTAAAAGAAGACTTATTCTGAGCAAAAGAAATGTAAATACCACATCTGAAAGCACACTGATAAGATTCTGTGGACACAGGAGGTTTTTCCCAAGAGTTTTACTACCTCCTTTCCTTCATTCCCTCCTTCACTTTCTGCTTCCCCTCCTTCTCTTGTAGACAGTCTTTGCAGTAGCTTTAGACAGAATTCTAATAAACCCACAGCCTCTGGATCATAGAATCACAGAATGGTTTGGGTTGGAAAGGACCTTAAGATCATCCAGTTCCAAGCCCTTCCCATGGGCAGGGACACCTCACGCTAGACCATGTTGCCCAAGGCTCTGTCCAACCTGGCTTTGAACACTGCCAGGGATGAAGCAGCCACAGCTTCCCTGGGCAATCTGTGCCAGTGCCTCACCACCCTCACAGGGAAGAACTTCTTCCTTATATCTAACCTGAACTTCCCCTGTTTGAGTTTAAACCCATTGCCCCTTGTCCTAGTGCTACAGTCCCTGTTCCAATGTAGAACCCCCTTCAAATAACCATCCCCACCAAATGTTTACAACTGCATTTATTTATGGTACTGACCTGGAAGTAAGTGATACTTACTTACTTGTTGGTAGTGAACTTTGATAAAGTGAACTTTGATACCAACAAATGAAAAATTAGATCATTTGTGAGGAAAAGGACATGAATGGAAGGAAGGCAGAATGCACTGGATTATTACAATAGTGATTAATTTTCTAAGATGCCAAATTGAATATGTCTTCAGTCATAGTGAACAGAGTAAAATAGAAGTTTCATACAGATGTATTCTTATAGATGAATTTACTAAGGTGATTAACACTTACTAATCAAAAAGAAATTAGACTGCCAGACACAGTAGTTTGGGCTTGTGATTAGCATCTACATGGATGAAGCATCAAAAGGAAAATAAAGTCGAGCTAAAGACGACACAGAGACCAAAGGCACAAAGGGTAAGAAAGATCCTCCTGTTGAGTCATGAGGTTCAGACTGCACCCTCTTGCTTTCTAAACACCTGACAGAGCCTAGGTGGGGCTGGACATAGTCTTAGACTTTGCCACAGGTTTGTGTTTAATGGAAGGTATAAAGGAAAACTGAGGTGGAATCAAGCTCAACAACAGTTTATGTCTAACGGAAGAAATATGGAGAATAAGAAAATTCTCCCATTGAGTGACAAGGCTCAGAATAGATCCCCTTTCTTTCTAAACTTCTGACAAAGCTTAGGTGTGGCTGAATCTAGTTTTAGGCTCAGACTTGGTCTACAGTATTCATCTAAAGAGTTCCAAGTGTTCTTTAGCAGCAGTTTGCAGTTTTAAGGTGGATCTTATAAAGCGAGTCAATAGAATTCACTAGAGTTGCTGTAACAATCTATGCAGACGTGCACATACATGCCTTTTAAAGATTCCCTTCCAGGCAGGGAAAAATTCAGATCTAATGTCTCAGAGAGGGGTGGTGGAGTCTCAAGGAGTGGGGAACTTCAGTCCAGGTTCTGTCTTTTGGCAGATGGAGAGGTCATGATGATTCCTTGTCTTGATGTGCCCAAACCTGATGCCAACTGGAGTTTTAATTACCCTTTCATATCTATGCAATCTATTTTTTAAAGCCTAAAGAGGAGAAGCAGGTGGACCATAGTATTTGTTGATATCTATTGCTTGGCTCTTTCCAGAACTTTGCAAGTCTCCACTTTCCTGAGACTCAAGTTAATAGCAGCCTTCCAATATCTGAAGGTGGCCTACAAGAATGCAGGAGAGGGACTCTTCATCAGGGACTGTAGCTATAGAAGAAAGGGTGGTGGGTTCAAGCTGAAACAGGGAAAGTTCAGGTTAGATATAAGGAAGAAGTTCTTTATTGTGAGGGTGGTGAGGAGCTGGAACAGGTTGCCCAAAGAACTGGTGAATGCTCCATTCCTGGAGGCCAGGTTGGACAGAGCCTTGGATGACATGGTCTAGTGTGAGGTGTCCCTGATTCTATGATTTAAACACTACGTCCCTTCTACAAGAATTGGGTTAATACATTTTATTATTTGACTATGTTTTTCTGAGTAATCTTTTCCACTTGCAGTCTAACACATTGCACACATTGTAAAGTGGACAAGTAATTGGTTTAACTGAGTTCATGGCATGTCACATTTTGAAAGCTGTTCCCACTTTGAACTTTATTCTTTGTGCTTAAAAGAACCATGTTAGCGGAGTGCACTGTAGTTTGTACATAACACTTGCACATTTTCTAGTGCTGCATGCTTCAATCATAAATTTAACAGCAGAAACTTTGTGCATTGTTTCATGTTAAAAGTGTGAATGTGGTTAACAAGGGGGGCTTAAATTCACTGGGAAAACTGCAGCTGCTGGAAAGGCAGGGGGAATTCTGTTTCCAAGGCTGTGTTCCTTGCACAGTACCCTTATTACCCATTTCCAATCACAGGTGAAAAGCGGATTTTGTTTGAAGACAATCTCCATATAAAGCAGGAATCCTAAGATTTGTTACAGAGTTTCTGATGTTGTGTTAAACTACGTTAAAAAAGAAGCTGCTATAACATATTGTGTTAGAAGTAGTCGGAGGTGTGAAGTTTCCATGTGGTATATAAAATGACTGCACCAAACATCGCTGTTTTACCTTTTGAATTAGAAAGGGGCAGGAGCTGCACTAGATTAGGGTTTTCAGTTGTGGGCCTTCCTCCACAGGAAGAACTGAGCATGCCAGCAGTTACTTTAATGCCAGCAGGTTTAAGTTCACTTTATCAATAGTTCACTATATTTAAGTTCACTCCATATCAATACTGGAAATTTCTTACGAGTCTGCAGTTTTAAAGCACTGGATTGAATTATCTTTTAAGGTACTTTTCAGGACTATGAACAGAAGTCCTGTTACTGAGTGATCAAATAGAAGAAAGTGATATGTCTTTCTGCCTTCTAAGCAGAACGTTAACATTACAATCCTATTAACCCTTATCAAGAAATCAGTTCCACATTTGTGTTCCTTGTTTTGGATCTAATTAAAGGATAATCAATTTTGTCTGATATTTTACAAGGTTCACACTTAAACAGGGGAAGTTCAGGTTAAGATAGAAGGAAGAAGTTCTTTACTGTGAGGGTGGTGAGGCGCTGGCACAGGCTGCCCAGAGAAGTGGTAAATGCCCCATCCCTGGCCGTGTTCAAGGCCAGGCTGGCCAGAGCCTTGGGCGACATGGTCTAGTGTGAGGTATCCCTGCCCATGGCAAGGGGTTGGAACTGGATGATCTTAAGGTCCTTTCTAACCCAAACCAACCTGTGATTCTATGATGATTAAATCATTTATTATATGTCTTGTTTTTGTCAAGTGGGAGGAGAACGTAGAGTACTGGAATTGAACAGTGACTTCAGAAACAAGTGTTTACTGGATTAATCTGCTTTTGTGAAGCAGTTAAATAGACTCAGGAAGTGCCCACTACTGCCAAGTTCCAGGCAAATCCAGAACCAGACATATCAGAAATAGACAAATAACTAGCTAAGCTAGTCTCCCAGCAACTTCGTGATCATGCTAAGGAGTTGGAAAGCCAAAGCCAGTTTCTATTTACATATCCCTTTCAAGAAACAGTAGCTTCTCAGTTGTGATTTTCTTCTTCATCTTAAAGTCAATTTTCCCTGCTATAAAAGTGATAAGATACAATCTTCTGTTGAACAAAATCTATGAAGCTCTTCCTGGGAAGACAACTAAAGATTTCTCAAGAACTGCAAAAGGCAGTTGGCTTTATGGGGCAAACCTGCACTAAAGATAGCCCTTTGGCCATGAAAGGAAACTGAAAACTAATGAAAAAATTAAAAGAAAGTCAAAGAATTTTCAGGAATTGGAAAAGGAGAGGAAAACTTACGGAAGATACGATACTTGAAGGTAGGTGTTTTTGAAGTTCATGGACAAAATCTGAAGAAACTGGACAGATGGAATTGCCTAGTAAGACTGAGCATCTTGGGATATTTCTGCTCTGTTCTTCTTTTCTTATTATCATGTCTACCATTTTAAAAGTGTCTGAGGAAAGTCCTTGTGATAACAGTTTGCACTCTTTGTATGGTTAGTGTATGAGCTGCCACTGAGAACCTTTTCCTACATCTTGTTTTCCCTCATGTAAAAATAGGTGGAGTCTGGCTAATCTTTTATGTCACTAGTTCTCATTTGCTTAACTGCTACAGGCTGGCAGTCACTACCATTACACACATAAATGTCCCTTGCATGAATGCCTCTTGAAGCTCTAAACATGGTAGACTTCATTTGTTTGGTTCAAACACAGCTGGTTATTTAAAAGGTTGCCAGAATAAGCTATTTCAAAGTATGCCTTTTGTTTGGAGGAGGTGCTAAATACTGGCAAAAATACAGCCATATATATCAAATATGTGCCAGATCTCTTACTTGAACTACTTTATATTCTGTGAGGTAAACCTTCATCTTCTGAAAAAATCTGCATGGGAGACGGTGATAGAGAGGTAGTCTATGCCCCAAGCCTGTCAGTGTTTAAGAGGCATTTGGACAATGCCCTTAATAACATTCTTTAACTTTTGGTCAGCCCTGAAGTGTTCAAGTAGTTGGACACCATCATTCTAGATCTATTCTGACCCTCTTCTCTCCCTTTTCCCCTCCCTCCCCCTTCCTCTCCTCTTCCTTTTCTTAAATGATATGCTAATCTTAGTAATTATTCCTCAATTGGTTTTCAAAGATAATTTTGATAGATAACAAAGAACTTTAGTGAGAAAAGTCTGAAAATTAGTTTTGAAATTACCTTTTCCCAGGGCTTATTCTGATTTTCAAAATACTTTTTGTATGTGAAATCTTCAAACTCTTCAGTGTTTCTCAGCCAGGATCTGTTTGTTTTTTCACAAACATTATTGTAGCAGATCAGAATGTTTCATTTATTAAGATACTTGCATCTTACTGTTCTTGCTATAGTGGAATACTGAAGAAAACACCTGATTCTGAAACAACTATAGAAGTCAGTGACAATGATTTTTGATATTAACTCAAGCAATTTTAAAAGAAAATTTGGATTTAAAAAAAATATCCAAACTCTTCCAGACAAAGTGTATTTGCTGCTTTAATGGAAGAACTGAGGATAAACCCAATAAAACCCATATGCTTGTCTTCCCAGAGAACACTGGTGTCAAGAATAAGTTTCGAACACAAAAGGATGGCTTTCAATTAAAGTATTTGTGTTTCCTCTCCCTTTCTCACCCCACCCCACTCCCCCCGCCCCATTTACACTGTGCAGCAAGCAGCATTCTGGCCTGTATCAGCACCACTGTGGCCAGCAGGACTAGGGCAGTGATAATCCTCCTGTACTTGGCACTGGTGAGGCTGCCCCTCAACACTGTATTCCATTTTGGGCCCCTCACTGCAAGACTGACATTGAGGTGTTTGATTGCATCCAAAGAAGAGCAACAAAGCTGGTGAAGGGCCTGGAGCACAAGTCTGAGGAGGAACAACTGAGGGACCTGGGGTTGTTTAGTCTGGAGAAGAGAAGGCTCAGAGGGGACCTTATAGCTCTCTGCAGCTACTTGAAAGGAGGGTGGAGCCAGGAGGTGGCTGGTCTCTTCTTCCAAGTAGGAAGTGATAGGACAAGAGGAAACAACCTCAAGTTGTGCCAGAGGAGGTTTAGACTGGAGATTAGGAAAAAATTCTTCACCAAAAGAGTTGTCAGGCATTGGAACAGGTTGCCCAGACAAGTGGTTAAGTCATCCCTAGAAGTATTTAAAAGATGTGTGTATGTAGCTCCTAGGAATATGATTTAGTGGTGGAGTTGAAGTGTTGGGTTTGCAGCTGGACTTGATGATCTTGAAGGTCTTTTCCAACCTAAACAATTCTATGATTCTATGATTAAAAGTAAAATGAAAAACAGTGGAGACAGAACTTTTTTAAGCAAACACCTTCAGGAAACAACATAAGGGAAAAATGAGAGATACCTTCTCTATTCAAGCAATCTTCTCCAATATTTTTAAATACAGAAGTCAGATGATTTAGTTCTTAAAACTGAAACAAAACAGGGCTTAGGATACTCATTATCTAGCTATACATCAATGTTTCCTAGGCTTCTTATCTTAGCTCAGAAGAATCTGTTGACACAGAAGCATCTTGAATAACTGCAGTGACTTAAGGGTTCATTTCTATTTGTATCTTTTTCAAGTCAAAGAATAACTCATAACATTCCATGCACAGCGCACTTGGGCTTTCAATTTTACATTGGAAACAGGGTAAAACATGACAAGTAAGGGCTCGATCCCCTTTTCATGACCAGCCTGTCACGTAAATTCACTAATTAGGTCATGAGTTTCTTCACTCACAAGTTGATTTTTAGCACAACTGCTAACTTGCAACTTACAACTCCTACACTTACAAGCACAATAGTTCCCTAGCTGAAGATGTGAGAGTTTATCCTTCCTTCTTTGTCACAGTGGGGCATCCCCTATGTTACACTAGGAATCACAAAAGCTTCAGCAGTCCAGCTGCTGCTGGATGCATTTCACAAGCTCTGATTAAGCTTAAGTACCTTCTAGCTTGAAGGTTTGTTTTCTACCATTTCCACAAGTTAGTGGATTCTGACAACTGGAAGACAACCAATATGCAAAGATGATTGCTGCAGGAGACAGCAGTTTTGCTGTAGACAATGGCTGCATAATGGCTGTTTAGCTCTGTCTGGCCACTTGTCCTATCTATGTGGTGGCTAGCTTTGACCTGGCTTTGACACAGTGGTGCTATTCCCAGGATACATTAAGCCTTAGCATGAACTGGTTTAGCCAAAATCTAAGCAAATGAACAGTCATAAACCTACACCAGAAAGTCCTATGTGCTTCCTGTTCCCTCTGGTCATACAGACCATTTCCCACCACCTGTTTCAAACACCAGTGAAGTATGTCTTCATCATTTGCCCCTGCTCATTGCAGGGGGGTTGGATTAGATGACCTTTGCAGGTCCCTTCCAACCCAAACTATTCTATGATTCTACAATTCATCTAATCACCTTCATCTTCAATGTTTGTCTCCTTCTGGACAGAGAATACTGAGGTTAATAATGTACATATGTATCTTAAAGAAACGTGTATTACCTTTCTGTTTGTAACTTAGAACTAGAAAAGCTTTATCTTTTCTAAGGTTTTTTTCCATAAGTAGAATGCAATTTGCCAAAATCCAATGATTTAAATGTTGTTCTTGTGTTATTTACAGCCTGGTTGGACACAGGAAGTACCAAGAATCTGAGAAGGCTTCCTGGCCTTCCAGCACTTCTGTCCTAATTCTGAAAATCCTAAAAAATTCTATTAATTCTGGTAAACTTAAGAAATTCTTTGCACTAAACTAATGCACTCTTCTACCTGGATACCAGCAGTTCTTATAAATTATTTTGTTCAATTTGCATGTTTATCAGATAAAAAAAGTAACGAATTTAAATGGGAAAAAAAAGTTATCACTTCAAAGTGATTTATGAATTTGGCACCAAATTCCTCTCCAAGTGTTCCAAAGACCTCACCTACATAAAACAGCACTGTCTGTGACTTTCTGTGGGGTATAAAAAATAAAACTGTGAACTGTAAAATATAACTTTTTAAAAAGTTGGCTATCAAAGACAGAAGTAACAAACATCTGCATATTAAATAGTGTATTTGCTTAGCTTTTGCTCAGCTTATGTCATGCACCTTCAACTATAACAAACACAGATCAGAGGCAACCAGCAGTGCCTGTGGGTTTTTCTTAGCATGACCATTAGATTATGATTTGGCTGTTGCAGGAATTAAATAAAATGCTGAGCTAAGAAACACATGGGCTAAAGGAGTGCAGAGTTTATTTTAATAATTGGTACTATGCAGCATAATGTAAGCAAACATACTAAAGAAAGATGCTTATCCAATTTCTTTACAGCATACCACATCTCATCCTCTGTTTACGGGCTGTGGCTTGGCAGACATGGCAGAAAAGGTTTTGAGTGGAATTATGGTAAGAAACATCTCCTCAGAATGTGGAGGCAAATCAGGTATTTAGGAAATAAAAATAGAGAATCCATTCTGGACTCTGGACTCATAATGTGGAGAAAGACAGAAAAGAACGAAAAGGAGAGAACTGGGAAGAACATGAGATGTAAGGCATTATTAGAGGACAGATAAAGGGGTGAGTTTGTACACAATGGGTAGGTGATACACATCCTGCCTGTGTCCTCTCCCAAATCCTTGTGCACCCACAGCCCACTCTCTGGTGTGGTGGTATGACAAGCAGAAAAGGCATTGACTGTGTAAGCACTCCTCAGCAATAGCAAAAACATCTCCACATTATCAACACTGTCTCCAGCACAAATAGAAAACATTGCCCCATACTGTGAAGAAAATTAAATGTCTCAGCCAAAACCAGGACATCTGATGAAGCAGATACAGTTGCCATAGCTGGGCAAAAGGCTTGAAGACCCTAGGTTATGAATTTCTTGGAAGTAGTAGTAATCTTAGTAGCAAGATTAAGGTTAAATGAGTAATGAAAAAATGAAATCAACAAGTGATTTTATATATGTCAGAATTCCTCCTCTGTTCAGCTCAACCTAATATTCTCCGAGAAACTGGTTTTCTCTATGATCTGAACAAGAATTTAGTTTAAATTTTCCAATCATATTTGCAGTATTTTCTGTCTTAGTCATTCCAAACTTTTTCATCATTATTTTGGGTTCCTTTGATATGTTGGTTGATATTGCTTTAAGCTATTTTTTTTTTCTTCTAACCATAAAGCATAAGCATTCTGTCTTTTTTCCTTATATGACAGCTGATGTAATCATAGGACTGCAGAAGG
This sequence comes from Coracopsis vasa, assembly GCA_026283785.1. Lineage (NCBI taxonomy): Eukaryota > Metazoa > Chordata > Aves > Psittaciformes > Psittacidae > Coracopsis > Coracopsis vasa. The sequence continues at coordinate 27,557 of JANHGB010479983.1, forward strand.
CCAACAGAAAGAACATTAGCATCATGAACTTTACAGACTAGATGGTCCTTTTTAAGCATCATGTCAATTTTCTTGCTCTGCAACCTCATCTGACATTTTCTTTATATGGTCTTTCTTGCAAGTAAAGATAGGTAAAGGATAAGGACAGATAAAGTATAGAACAAGCTTAATTCACTGTTATGCTTTATCAGCCTATGGGTTTGTAGTTCTGTTACAGCACCTAATTCTAGACTTTCAATGGTTTTTAACGTGTTAGTGTCATGCAGATTGTACGAAAGCTTCCATAGACTTCAGTATAAGCCAGAAAAACTTCCCAGCTGACACTACAGCTGAGCTTCATCTGTTTGTCTCTTTGTTGATACTTTGATCAGTCAAGAGTCATTATTGTAATTATAGCTAGGAAATCTATAAACATGAGAAAGTATTTATTACATTTTGGGCTTTATCTTTTCCAGACACTGCTGATAGAATACAAATGTCCCTTGCAAGGCACTGAAAACAACGTGAACACTGCTTTGTAACCTTGTGTAGCTACTTAATGAGATGTTTGCAAAGAAATGTAGTGCCAAGTCTCTATTTTTAAAATACTATTGTAGATTTGTCATTGTTATCAGATGATACAGAAAAGAATGTAACATTTCAGAGATTAAAAGAAACATTTTTTGTCATATTAGCTGATACTGTTCTAGCTAGAATTAATGAAATTTAGAATTAGCTACAAGAAAATTGACCATGGTAAGTATTTCAGAATGCAATGCTACTGGAATACTTCAAGCATGTAGCTGTTAATAAGAAAGTAATTTTCTATCTTGTACCAAAGACCTAATCTTTGTGAACTGCAGAATTCACAGTTCGGAATTTTCCTTTGCATGCATTCCCGCCACTCCTACAAATCAGATTTGTTGAACTGTACATGATTTTTTCTTTTTTTTTTTTTTTTCATTTTTCTTCCCTTTTTTTTCCTTGTTCTTTTTTTCTTCGTCTTTTTTTTCCTTTCTAGATTTTTGTGTGTTTTTTATTTTATGACCACTTTTTTCTTTCCTTTTTCCTGTTTTTTTCTCCTTTTTCGTCTTTTCCTTTTTTTCTTTTTTCCTTTTCTTTTAGTGAGGCCAACTGATTTAAAGGAGTGCTTTAGAGAGCATCTAGTAGAGAATAAATCTGTAGACAATTAGTTTTTAGTGGTTTTGAGGGTTTTGTTTGTTTGGTCATAGAGCCGTTTAGTTATCTGCAGATGATATAAACTTTATCATTATTTTCATAGCTTAAAATATAAATGCTGCGTGTGCAGCTATAAACACAGACAAAAATCAGTGAATTAACTGTGGTGTTATACTTTTGCTCTGCTACATATCATACTCATTGATCTTGGAAAAATACCAGAAATGTTTTGAAATAGGCTTCTGTTACCTTTTTATGCATAGATAAAGGAGAATTTAAGCACATTAATTTCTTTACTGTGAGGGTGGTGAGGCACTGGCACAGGTTGCCCAAAGAAGTGGTAAATGTTCTATCCCTGGCAGTGTTCAAGGCCAGGTTGGACAGAGCCTTGGGCAAGAGTGTGAGGCATCCCTGCCCGTGGTCGGGAATTGGAACTAGATGATCTTAACATCATTTTCAACTCAAATCATTCTATGGTTCTGTGATTAGTTCTGAGACCTTTTCTTTAATAATTTCTGGAGATGTTTAGAGGATTAGTTTTGATTTCATACACATGGAAAACCCAAGATAAACCCTTTTATTTTAGCTCAAGTTCATTCTATAGAAGTTATTACCTGTTCCACTTTGTTGTCTTTGGGCAAACTGGAGGAAAAAGATAATACTGGGGACAAATAGCTGGCTTCAGTGTATATGCTGATGTTTTACAAACAGAGGACATGGGACCAAAAGAAAATAAATTATTTTTTTAATTTTAGCATTGTAAGAACCACATCTGAAAAGCATCTGATCTTCCTTTTTCTATAAACCACATGCCACTCCTACTAGCAAATAAAGTCTGAGAACATCTGAAAACACATGTCCACGATTGTATTCCTGACAAGAGTAAACGGGACAAAAAGCAAGTGGAATCAAAACAAAATGTTCCTTGGATTGCCTGAAAAAAAAATCACTTAATTTTTTACTTATTCGCCATCATGCTACTTTTTGCAAAGCTCAAGGGAACATTCTTATTTTAGCTACTAAGTTTATTAGTTGGATAAAATCCTTTCTTGATACCACACACATTGATTAAAGACTTGCATCTCACTGCTTGATACTGTTTGACAGTGTTTTATGACTCATGGTATAAATGGATAGGTGCATGTTTATCAGCCTTTCTACGTCCTTTCTGGGTTTCAATTCAGTGGACCCAATTCAGTACTTGTATCTTATATGATCAGGAAGGCACATGAAGAGAGGTGGCTGTCATTTCTGAATGCAAAAGTTAATGATGGCTGTAATTCCACCTTGATTCCCAAACTGAATGTTTGGGAAAACATGCCAAAGATAGTTTAAGTACTGAAAAATGTCACTGAGGCACCAAGGATTTTTTGTTCTTACCGGTTTTCATATTTTTGGCAATACTTTCACATAGCTTTATGGATATGTTAGATCTGTAGTCCAGCTTCTGTTCCTTTCTAATCCTAAACTGTTACTTCTTTAAAATATTTGCTACATGTATATTTTTGAAGCTCAGCTAAAAACCTGTCAAAGTAAACATTACGGACACATGATTCTATTTTGGGGAACTAAGTAGGAGAGAAAATGAACCAATGTCTTGCAGAATTGTGTCAATTAGAATGTGATTGACAAGTTTCACAAACTACAGGCTTCTAAGAATGCTAAAATAGTGATGAAGGCCTGGATAAAATGGAATGTAGCCAAAAAAACTCCAGCCATTTCAGAGAAAGGTTTAGAACACACAGGTAAGAAATTCTAAACTTGTTCAGTTTTAACCTTGATATGATACCCTGTAAAACTCACTGCAAATCAGTATCACACTTTCTTTACCTTACAGATTCATACACATGTAACACTCATGCAAAGTCAGCTTTATCTATAGGAATATGTGTAGCAATTGCTCAAGATATATATATGTATTTTAAACTTTTGTTAATTCATGCAAAATTGAATCTTAAATGAAAACAATACATTGTCACAAAAAATATGAAAACAAAGAGTATGAGCACACAAGTTACGGCAGGGTAAATGAGAATTTAATCACTTAAATTATTTTGATAAAAGAATGAAACAGAAAATGTAAAACTAAACAAGACCAAACCCTATGATACATGGCCTCCTGATATCATTGCTGGAACCAGATTTTATCCACTGCAATAAAGCCAATACGAGAACACTTAGTCTTGAGCTGACTACTCTATCTCTGACAATGAAATATTTCTACAGTTACCAGTCTTATTTGTGTTAAGTTGAATCCTAAATATTTATTATTTAAATAAATACCTTAATTTTAGTGATCGTCAAAAGTAAAAATAACTAACCTTCTGTTCTTGGGCAAGTCACATGGCCTGTTACATTGCTACATGAGTGATATCAAGTGTCACAAAGAGAATCAGCAGAATCATGCTCCAAGAAATGGCAGGAGATATTTGCAGGTATCTTAATATTTGTTCCAGGAGCTGAAAGAGAAGTGTGCAAGTATTTTGTATCTGTTTGCATTACTTGAAACTAAATTGAAATTTAGAAAAGGACTACAGCCTTAGCTGGAAGTAAACAATTACTATTTCTCCAAGATTAGGCGAAATATTTGAACATGACATGCAATCTGCAAGCTAGCCAGTCTTGCCTTACAATATTCAGAGGACAAACTAAAGACAAGGCCAATTACTAGAAAAAAATATTTTAAAAGTCTATATGCTCAACAACAGAATATGTAGTTTCAAAGGCAGGAAGAAAGGAACTTCCCAAAGACTCTGAAGACTGTCTCTTTTCCCATATCCTCTTATATAGAATTAAGTTTTCTCACTCCAATATTATTCTGTCATTTAGCTTTCATCCTTCAGTCACTCCTTCATCACAATGGGGACAGGAAATCGAATATACAGTCCCAATTAAAAAGGACTACAAATGTTTGAACTTAGAATGAAAACAGAATTATATGTAAGGAAGAATTGGACATTGCATTAATTTGAATAGATTAGCACACCCATATTTAAGTTTATTGACCTTCAGTTTCCCACACTGTTTTTTGCTGAATTTAAGGATTGCATTCTCTACCAGTAAATGACTCTTAACAGACTCTTAACTTTAATGAGGTTGTTCATAGTAGTATGAAGTGTTCTTAGTAAAATGAGCAATGAGTAGTTCTTAAAAATGTGATTCACAGAACTGTGTGGAGAATCAGGCTAACACATTTGCTGGTTTTTATTTACCAGTTTACTGGTTTTAGCAATTGAACTCTTTGAAAAAATGAAAAGCTCTCCAAACAAAAAAATAAACCTCAGTGTGTTTACCTATTTATTTATTACTTTATTTGTTTCTGGCTCCTTGTAATCCATGTGAGAGTTTTAAAACTGGTTTGTATTTTCTGTCTGGATGGTAGGGGTTTGTATTATTTGAAGAATCAGAGGCAACTAAAAATATGTTGAAATACTTTTAATCTAAACAATTTTTATAGACCTCCTTTTTACATTCACTTTTTGGTTATTTAATGTTAAATTTTTATATTCTCATTTGATAGATAACTGTTGCAAAGTATATATACACAGAAAGTTATCAGTCAGTGTGTTAACATGCTACTGAACCCTCAGCGTGGCTAAACAAGTTTGTCCTGCAATTCAAAAACCTATGAGTCACATGAATAACTGTGTGCTTCAAGATAACGACAGATAATTCAAGATAATGAAAGATAATTTGTTAAGAGTATAACAAATGCACAAACATATATTCAGAGGTAAAGCACAGTTTATGTGAAATGTACTGATTATAAAATCACTTCAGTCATTATCAAGAATACTTGGCAAACCTCTCAAATTTGCATATAAAATTTACTTCTGATCCTATCCTTCCTAAAGTTCGGGTAATAACCTACCCAAATATCCTGGCTGAAACAAAGAATTTTGTGAGAAAAATCCCTAAGCATGTGAAGCAATACTAAAGCTGAAAGTGTGTATTTTCTCCAGGCAAGGTGGCCATACGTGTCCTACTTTATTTATTATTACCTTAGGTATCATTTACTTGACAATGTGCATTGATTCTCACTGGATGCCCACCTATATGGGTAAACCAGACAACCTTTCCCTAACTTTAGTTTATAAATGTTTTGTGTAAATGTAAATGCAACACTACACAAAACATTTCAAAAATCAAGTTAGGGAGATTTTTTACTAACCCTAAGAAATCATAGAATCATACAGCTTGGAAAAGACTTTTAAGATCACAAACTCCAACTGTTCCCCAGCACTGCAAAGGCCACCACTAAACCATGTCACTAAGGGCCTTGTCTATACAGTTTGTGAACGCTTCCAGGGACAGTGATTCCACCACTGCCCTGGGCAGCCTGTTCCAATGCCTGACCACCCTTTGGGGAAGAAATTGTTCCTAATATTCAGTCTAAACCTCCCCTGGTGCAGCTTGAGGCCGCTTCCTCTTGTCCTATCACTTGTTACTTAGGAAAAGAGACTGATCCCACCTCACTACAACCTCTTTTCAGGTAGTTGTAAGAGAGTTATAAGGTCCCCCCCGAGCCTTCTCTTCTCCAGACTAAGAGAAGTGCTTTGTTTATAGGTTATTCTGGAAAAAAAAGTAACTAAAACATTGATATTGAACTTGTGGAATTTGAGCAATGAGAGCTCATGATACAAGCAAATCTTTACACTGTACTTCCAGTTTCATAGGCTGTTGGTTTACGGAATATCTTATGGCATACGTCGATTTGTTCAATTCAAACCCACAAAACTGCATTTGCGCTGACTTCACTGAGCAGTGGGAATCAAAAGCAAAGAGAAGTGTAAAACTTTACAGAAAAAAAGAATAACTGTAGATGGTTCTAATTTTTTAATTCTGTTCTACTGGGACCTGAAAACTGAAGTATTCATAAAAGAATTAAAATTCTGGTTAGAAAAAAAATCACCTCAGTTCCAGAGTGTTGGAATCACTGGCCTCTGCATTTAGCCATTGAAATAGATTACCTATGTGCCAAACTGGCAGTGCCATTTTTGTCCTGGAAAATAATTCACTGTAATTGTAATGGGGTTTATGACTCTTTTTGTTTAATTAGAGTTGTAAGTGAAATCTGATTTCAATTTAAGCCCTGTGAGCTAGGTCTTTGACTGGTATGAATTAGAATAGTTTCATTGACTTTCCATGGAGCTGTGCCAATATATCATCATGCAACTCCAAAAAGCTGGTGTTATTGTGACATTTTGATGTTCTACAACGCAGTACAGCACAAACTTTGAATGACCTTTAAGTATTTATTAGAACAAGTGGTTGAAATGACAGTGACAAAGTTTGTTAGGAAAACTTGAGTCAAGATATTATAGAAGTTTCTGACAATTAGCAGTTTTCATCAAATTTATATTAGAACTGAGAAATCGAAATTTACTTAGACAGTTTGTTTTTGAATGTTTTCTTCCAAAAAGAAGAATAAAGCTTATTTTCCACTCATTTGCCTGGTGCTGAAATTGCTTAAATCCAAGTCATTGGAATGACTACGATTTTTTGGTGACTGAAAAAGGCAGTTTGTAGTGAAACAATGTTGTTACCACTGGAGATCCTTAGGCCAGGATTTGACTTTTAATGAGAATTACAACAGAGAACAGTTTTCAACACTGACTTCTACTAAAAGCAGGGAGAAAACTTAGTGAAGAAGCGTATCACAATAGTTGGCTGTGTCATATGGACCACCATGTCACAGCTCCACCAGCAAAACCTATGCCTGCGTCTTTGTTGACAGAAGCTGGTGATTGTTTGTTATTCATAAAGCAATGTAACTACATTGGCATCTTACTTTTCACAGCATGTCCTGTGCGTCCTTTTCATGGCATGTGATACACTGGAGATCTTCACTGACAAAGCTATACCAGCGTGGCTATGGCAGTGGAAGTTTTGTTGCATTAACAAGGTAATAGGAAGCTTAAATCAATCCAGATATTCTCACACATAGACACAGACATGCTCACATCAACATCTGAAGGTCAATGACATGGATCTTTTTTAAATTAAGTGGATTTGAATGCTGACAGATTTTTGAACTTTGCGTGTTTTAATTTTAAAAACCGAACATCATCTTTTGTGCAGATGCTGCAACTACATCCATATTATGATGGAAGGAAATCTAGCAAAATCCCAACAGAGCTTCACTTCTGCCTGATGCAGACTCCTGGAATGACAAAAAGCCTTTGGGACTTGGCCACAAGTGGGAAGAGAGCCATTTTCTGGTCTTTCTGACATTACATTTTAAAATATGACAGATAAAAATTCCTGGACTCCTTTACTTACACTCTTGATATCTATATTCTTTATACTAAGATTGATTCCATTGTGGAAGATAATAAACTATTATATAATTGGGATTCTTACAAGAAAATCTAGGAACTAAAGTTAAAATTTCTATAAATTGAATGTTACTACGCTTATCTTGGCTATGCTAAACAACTCACTGGGCATTTGCTTCAGAAATGTAATGTACTTCCGTTGATCACTGTTAGATGAACAATAGCAAGATCATTTTTAACTCTGAATATTCTTTCTTCAAGTTGCAAATAGTATTTGAATACATAAAAAGTATTTTTTTTCTTAAAGTAAATCAGAATTACTGTTACTGGAGATAACATTATCTGAATTTTTTGACTCCTGGCAACATTTCTTATTTTTTTTAATCTCTTCTGCAGGTCTATTTTTCAAATATATTACGGAAGGCTGAAAGTTTAGTTTCTTTTAAAATTTCAGTCACTTATTCACTACCCTCCATCAATCATTCAAATCACAAAATAGCAGTATATTTCTCAGATCTTTATTCATAATGTGAAATTGATACCTTTAGAAATATATATTTTATGAAAAAAAAGTATTTAAAAAATATATGCATTCAACATGCCTAACAAATTCTTGAAAAGCCTAGTTTATTGGCAAGCCTAGTTTTCCTATATTATGGAATGCATACATTTCATTGACATATCATCCTGATTGAGAAAGAAG
>JANHGB010481898.1:0-35637 GCA_026283785.1 Coracopsis vasa
AGATAACAGTTGGGATTGGAAGATATCTTCCTAAGTCATCTAGTCCAGCCCTCTGTTCAGAGCAGGGCTGATTTTGATGTTGGATCTGGCTATGTAGTTCAATCAATCAGGTGACTCGATCTTCATCCAGGTCTCCATGGACAACCTCTTTTGGTGTTTGGCAGACATTGTGAATTCATTTTTTCCAGATAGCTAACTCAAATTTTCTTTATTGCAGTTGGTACCTGTTCTCCTTCTTTTGTTGTGTACTGCCAAGAAAATGCTAGTTCCAACTTCTCTGAAACCATACACTGAGTAGCTGAAGACAGCAGTGAGATCCCCCTTTAACGTTTCCTTCTTTAGGCTGAACAAATCCAATTTTCAATCGCACTTGCATGTCTCATATTGGAGCTTTTTACTCATCTTGGTGACTACTATCTCATAGTGAAGTGTGAACCTCCCAAGATTTTCGTGTGATGGTCCACATATCTTATATTACTCTGCTATTCTTGTTCTGCAATATGCAGCTCATTTCTACTTTTAATATATGTGTGAAATATTGCTCTACCCCATGTGAGTAAACTTGTTCCTGTGTTGCCCATAGCACTGTTTTCTTGAACTCTTGAGTATTAAAATAAAAATCCAAACTAATATTGCTGTTAGGCACCTCTCTAGGACTTAGTTGCATGAAATTAAAATACGCTTTATCACTACCAAAAGACATTTTTAGTTAGTACTTTAAAATTAAAAAAGGCAGCATGTATGTTTTTTTTAAAAAAAGTCTCCTTAATTAATATATGCAAGAGAAATCTATATTTTTCTCTGTATATATCTGTTCATGTATATATATATATATATAGGATCATCTTTACTGACTTGTTTAGTGAGAATATTTCTAAGTTATCCTGGGTAGCAAAGGCTACCAGCTATAATCTGAAACACTACTATTCTTGTTTCAGTGGGTATAAATGAACAGTCCAACATTCAGGTTTGATTCTTACAGGTGGCATATAGTTTATCACTGATGAATAGTGGTAACAGTGCCTTTCATAAAGGCTTAGTATACATAAGTAAGTAATACTCCCCCACCCTTTTAAAGATTATTTTATGTTGTGACCAGAAATTAGAAATTCAGAATTTAGAAACTCTAAAAATTTTGACACCAGAATGTGTGCTATGCAATTTCCAGTGACTCAGGGTACAATCTAGGTTGGGAAACAACAGTGAACTTAAAAGATTTGTTCTCCAATTCACCTGTTAGTGATTATGCTGGGACTTCATAAACTATCTCCAAAATAGTTCCCTTTAAAACAAAGGTAAAGCATGATGTAAAATCAGTCTAAGACTCTGATAGAAACTCCCAGTTCCTTGCTTTTTAACTATTTGCATGTATGTTTTCCTTAAAAATCTTGCCAAGGTTTCAGCAGATTGAAAAGGCCTCTTTCCAGCCTGCCTTTTATTTTTTTTCACTCTTCCACCCTAAACCCCACCCCATTTTTTGTGTTTCCCAAAGTTCAGATGTGTAACAACAGACTCAAGGTCAAGGTTAACCTGACCTCTCATTATGTAAAATTTGGATTGATTGACATATCATAGTTTATATAATAAAAGGCCAGACAAGACAATCTTCAGAAAAGAATTTTGCCATTGATAAAAGCAGTTTGAAGATGTAGAAATGGAGTGGAGCATGTGAGGGTTATGCTGGCATTTGAGAGATTGGACAAAAACAATTCTGAGAACTCTAGTCCCTTGTAGAAAGCTAGAAGAACACTTATTATGGTTTGAATTAATTGAGAAAGACATTTGCATCCACTCTAAACCAGCTTTACCATTAGACATCTTTCACAGCTTCTAATTCTCATTCTGTTGTGGCAGTGCTCTCATTATTACTTTACAAAGTCACCTATTTTGTGGGAAGAGTGATTTCCAAAAGAAGTCCACAGTGTGCCATTCTATGTTCCAGCATATAAAAGCCACATTGCATTAGACAGAAGAAAGATAATTCATGAATTTCATTTGGTCTTCCACATTAAACACCTCAGATCTTTCCAGGTATGTACAGTTAAACTGTTTAAAAACAGAGACATATGTTCATAAAATATTATCATCTGAAAAGCATACATTTGGGAACTACTGATTTCTGTCTTTGGAAACTTCAGTACTGTGAAAGAATGTTCAGAAAATCTTTCTGTGGATTGCTTAGAGAAGTAAATACCTCTGAAACCACATCTGGTGTTAGCACCTTTACCTAGGAAAATCTATTTTCTTATGTAAAATAACAGTTAAAATAACTATGAGATTAAATTAAGTGTTGTTTAAATGACCTTTTAAATGCCTTTTTATCATTCAAATTACCCATATCTGTAGATACACTAGCAGGGCAAATCAATCAGAGGAATTACTGCACACATCTTCCTTTATTTTACTTAACTCTTTAGTGAAGCATAGAGAAGCATTTTGGAAAAGCATTAGAAACGGATTCAATATGCTGCATTTAAATCTGATTAAAGGCTTTTAAATAGCTACCAGCTACTGTGAAAGAGTACCACAGAAATTTCTCATAATGATTTGATGAACAAATATTGACATTTAATTTTCTTTCTCTTGTTCCTGTACTCTCCAAGTCTTGCACATGCAATATTATTAAGTTTGCTCGTTCTTACTGCAGAGATTAATAAGTTGGTCTGAACACTATGCAAGTAGAACCAGGTGATATCACCTGAAATTGCAAGGGGTTGTCAGGCTACTACCTTGCCATTAAGATTATATAAATATTTCCCCTAGCAAAAACATCTTGCATTTGGTAACTTGGATTTTTGCTGAATTTTAATTTTTAGGGAAATGAGTCCTTCTGCAAACTGTAAAATGGGAAATTGACTCTCTATGGAAGATGTCACTGTGGTGTTTTTTTTCTGGTGCTATAAAAATATTCTCATTCTATCTTGGTATATATCTGCAGATACAAAAAAGAATGAAAAACTCTCTCCCATCTCATATCCTACTTCGTAGTTAATTATTGAAAATCAGTTTTTACATGAATCGGTCTGAATATTTTGCTGAAACTAAGCTGTATCACTAACTTAGGGATGACATGATAGATTTCTGCAGATGATTTATGGGAGCAAGTCTTCTCTGAGGATGATCCTTTAAAGCTTCTTTCTGGGACTGGGATTCTCATCTGTATTCCTATGACCTCCACATACCTTCTTGGGGAATCCTGTTTCTTAAGCTTCCACCATTAAAATTGAGATAATATTAGATGAGAAGCTTTGGAATAGACCTTAACATATGCAATTGTCTGTCCTCTGGACTTCCAGTATCTTTCTTGGAAGATGATTGTTCATACAGCTTGTTCTATAATCATAGAATCATAAAATCAACTAGGTTGGAAAAGACCTTTAAGATCATCAAGTCCAACTCCTATCCCAGGACTGCCAAGACCACCACTAAGCATATTGCTGAGGGCCTCAGTATCATATTTTATGTATGGTAACATGATTTAATTCAGTATCTTGATTTATATTCATTTTGAGTAATTAATCTGTTGTTTGGGTTTTTTTTCCAGAAAATGTATTTACTTCACACTATTGCTATTTGCTCTTCTCTACATATAGTTGCATCTTATTTTAAACAATTTCTGATCTTTGAAATAGTGCTGCAATTTGATTCTTTCTTCCAAATAGATAAAGTTCTTCCATCTGAAAATGCATACATTTTCTGCTCCTTTCTCCTTTCCATTAATATGTTGAATAGAAATGGTTACAAAGACCTATGCTTGCATAAGCTTATCGAATGCAACCATCCAAGTTAACAAAGAATTTTGATCAGAGTTTTGAGTGGTTTCATAATTAATTCTGTTGCCTACCTTTTAAGTATTTTCATCTAAAATGTATTACCCTAATCTTTGAGAGATTCTCATAAGATAGGATCAAAATCTTTCTTATATTTGAAATATACTTCACCAGTTTCTTCCTAAACTACAAAGTTTTATTACTCCAGTAGTTTCCTAAGAATTTCATTTGTTAAGCTGTCTGGTTTATATTTTCCTGTGTCCTTGTCTCCTTCTCCCATTTCAAAGATACTGTAAATATTTGTCTTCTTCCAGGCTTTTTCTTTGTTGGTTCTACAGCTTAGCTGTTAACAGCTCTGAGACAGTCTCATAGGTTTGCAGAGTAATTTTTGACAATTTTCATGGCTTACAGCTGGTTTGAGAAAATTTACTTTATCTAAGCAGTCTGAACACTAGTCTTTCAATATTCTAGTTTATATTCTTACTCCTTTATTCCTGTCTGTTGCGTCAATCATCTGCTCTGTATGTCTGTGAGTTAGATCCAGTCACAGATTGGGACTGATGTAATAGGGGACAGTTTTAAATGTATTTCTTGTAACCAATGAATGATGCATATTCCAGAGTCAAGCCATGGTCACAGTTTCTCAAAATAGAAGATTTAATTTTACAGGATTTGTAAGTAAAACTCTTTCTATTGCAAGGCTTTTGGTCCTGCCCTTTTGCTCCAGCCTTTGCACAGATCTTTCCAGCTTTTTACCATCCCATTCTGAGCCATAGGACAAATTTTCAGTCTGAACGCTTTTCTTTCTTTCTCTAAGACAATTGTCTATGCTGTACCATGGAATTATCTCTCCTTCAATTTACATATGTCTTAAGTGGAGGTAAATTTGAGTCCATCTTTTCTCTTGGTATCTAGATTTTCCATGCCCTGAACAAGGCCTTGAATAAAACCAAACACAAACTGTCAACAAACCAGGTAATGGACTATAGGAAAATCTGCATGCAGTAAGAACAAATTAAGTTACCATGGTAGGAGAACTTCTGAACTTCTGAAAGCTTGGCTTTGAAGCTTTCAATACAAGAAAGTTTCCATGCATTGTATACAAGGATTTTTGATATGATGTTTTAAAAGTTAATGTACTAACTTTTAAAAGTTAGTGTACTAACATGTTATGGACATTTCATTCATACTTTAAAGAATTTTGATACTGTAAATGCCAATCTGGCTCCTGATTCCGGCATAATTTTTGCCATTACTGTAGCTTTTTATTTCAATATAGATGAGTTACAAGCCAATTGCCTTCAAAAAGAAGTAAAATAAAGTACTACCACTCATGTAAATAGAAAATAGGAGATTGCTGGGATGTTAAAATGATAACTTGCATTAGAAAGATTTTGCTTTTCAGAAGAAAAAAATGAGATAATTTGCTTTAAAAAGTTTAATTTCTGCAAATCTTTTCTGTATAGATGTTGTATGCAAATTCTGATATCTGCTGGAGAAAGCAAGGTTATCTTTTTTTATTAACTCTGTATTTTTTATCTTATGTAGTAATATATGTTCTGTTTTATTATACTTCATAGAGGACAATGCATTTTCCAGTGCTTATCGTATGAAGTAATTCTCAAATATAATTAGGAGTATCACAAGCTTGTTCTGCCTAATAATTCTTAATTTTGGAATAGATATAAAGAAATAAAAATAAGAAAACCTCTCAAAGGTTATTGTTTGATTTTAAGGTTAAAAGAAGTTAAGAAATTGGCATGGGATAGTCCAGTATTTTTCTTGTAGTATGTTAGTACATCCAATGGGTCATCAAGGGACCATTTCTTACATATCCTTAAACATGCACATTTGGCCTAGAGAAATTTTGAAAGAAATAATGCTGTATAGCTTATATTTTTCTTTTCCTTTTTATATTTGTATGTCTATTAGAAGTTTTTAAGTGTCAAATTGATTTTGTTGCCTTTTAAATATAACATCTTTTTCATCATCTTTCAGTGGCATCTTTCTGACATGAAAACTGTTATTAGGGGTGTTTTCCAAGTGGAGACTGAGACAAGCAAAATAACCAGCTGAAAAAAAAAAATAAAAGAGAATGTAAATGTCAAAAATAAATGGCAGCTCTCTTGGTCCTCATTTTTACATCTTGTACAACATATCAATGGTTTCCCCTTAAGGCAGATAATTTACCTGTGCACTCATATGCCTCTGAATTGGGCACTGAATCAATATCAAGGCACACAGGGTTCTGGCCCATATGCTATATGGTTATGTGGAGACCTAGCAGATTTAGGACTGGGATACAGGCTTTTTAATGTTTAGTTTTTATATCATCATTGCTGTTCTATACTTTATTAATATTTCACAAAAAAACCCAAAAAACAACTAACCGCCAAAGAACAGATAGCACATGCTGTTCATGTTCACAGGTATGCCTATAAAAGTATCGGATTCAACAACAAGCTTGTACGTAAGGATGGTGTCCAAACATCTACAAAAGGAAATCAAGATAATGTGTTAGCAAATCAAGTGTCGAGACTATAGTAGTGGTTCCCTGAAGCACTCTATATTCTTTTCTACTGATTGAACGTTCATGGGAGAGAGAATACGTTCTGTATATTCTTTTTGGGTGTTTTGTTTGTTTGGTTGTGGGGGTCAAGAGTGAGTAGTCTGTCTTTTGTTGATAAAATGACTATATTTACTAGGTGGAAGAAAAGTATGACATTTTAATCTGTGGCACCACTGTATGTGCTTGTTACTCTTATCCCCTTATGCTTTCTATTCTTTATTTTGCATTGTATATACTATGTACTTTTAACTTAAAAAAAGATGCTTTCTGTGCATTTAGGCTAACAGCACAGGGAAAATATCATAAAAACAGTCACAGTAGTTAGGCCGAAAACAAGAAGGAAGCATTCAGTAAAAAAATTATGGTAAAAATGCTGTAAACCAGATGTTGCATCATCACCAATGTAACTTTTCGGTCTTCTGAGTGACAGTCGAGGGCAAACTGGCAGCATTAATCAACAAGTAAAGTAGATAAGATTTACCAGTCCATCACTGCAAAATTACTGCCTTGTTAGTTTATTCAAAATCAGAAAAAATATTTCAATTTTAAAAAGGATGTTGTGTTTCTTGGCTGAGGTACTGTGCTCTTAGTGTTGAGTATTTTAAATAATATTGGTCAGTTCCAAATAACATGAAATATTAGGTTTTTTTAAATCTTTCTTCAGTAACAGAAAACAATTGCAAACTTAAGGAAACTAAGCAAGTAGGTTTCTATTAGTATCTTTCAAGGTGGCTCCAAATCACTATCTCATTGTGTATTTTCTGTCATGATTTTAAACACCAGTGAAAATGTAATGATGATGATTTTCAGTAATTCACACAAGAAAACTACAGTCTCTCTGCCATTTAATAGCTAATATTGTTAAAGATAAGACGAATGTTCAGTGATACCTGAATCTAAAAAAAATGGTATGGGATTCAGTTCTAAATTAAAAGACACAAAGTTGGAGTTCAGTGTAACCTGCAGCAGTATTCTGTAGCTGTCACCTACTGCCTCACATTCTGGAGTGGTTATAATCTTTAATCTATATAAGTGGCTGTCTTCAGTGTTGCAGAGAAAGGAAATTTTACTTGATTTTTAAACTTGTTTCCCAGAATTCCTGAGATAACTCAGGTTTATTTGGTACTTGTGTTATTTGGGGTTTAGGGTTATTTTTAATCGAGTCTGTAATGCTTATGTCACATCTATAGCACTAAGCCTGTTTCAGTCTACATCTTTCTTAGAATATTGGCCTTTTCTTAAGCTAAAGGGTGTGAATGTGCTTTACAGTAAATTGACCTGTGCACAGTTGAATAAAAAGGTTATAAATCTATAGCTCTCTGGCTGTGAAACCACTAAATTTTACAAAGATGTAAGCAGGATTTCCTGGAGGGAGGTGGCCTCTACAATCCTTTGTTTAAAAATAAGGAGACTTCATGGAAATATTAGGCTAAAACACTTCTCTGGCTCAGACAAAAGATTCCATTTGTTTGCAGGAACTTTTACTACAAGAAAATATTTGGAGCAACCATTAGGTTCAATTTGATTCCTCATCCTTGCTGAAGCTCTTTCCCATCCTAAGTTCTTCCTTGGACCTTTTTAACATATTGTAATGTTGTAATGTGTTCTTAATGGGTTATATTTGCTGTATATATTTTGCTTAATAAGTTATATTTTGCCCAAATCAGAGAGCAGGCAACAGGTAGCTTCTGTAGTTACAAGAACTGGGAAGGAGAACGAAAGTGTATGGGTTATTTGTTAACCATTTTGTCATCCTTTCAGTATCTTCACATTTTGAGCAGTTGTGAAATTTCATCGTAAGTATCTGGGAAAGTTGTCAAGAAAAGCTTTCTTTAGTATGACACCTTTTAATAGTGCCTTCACTTGGTATTATATATCATCCATGTTGAAACAGGTAAACAACCTAGTGAATTTTAATTAGGAGGCAGAATGTATACACCTTCCCAAATTGTAGTTATCTCACAGTAGTAATTTAATTTTTTTTGTAGTATTGGCAGTGAGACTCAGGCCTTGTTGGTAATCTCATTATGTTGTGTAACTGGTATCTTTTCCCTAAAATCTGAGTTAAATATATTGAGGGGCAGAGAGTGAAGGGGGTTGTTGTTGGTTTTGAATGTTTGAAGTATACTTTATGTTTCCTGAAATATTTGAAGTATTATTTTGAATTATTGTGTGATCTCTGTGATAAGAACGTAAATGTGTGTGCAGTCAGACGAGATATGTCACAACTGAGGATATAAGGAGAGATCATTGGAAAAAAGTCTGCTTTTCAACAGTTTATAAGTGTCCTGGTTTTGGCTGGATAGAATTAATTTTCTTCCTAGTAGCTGATACAGTGCTGTGTTTTCTGAATTTAGTGTGAGAATAATTTTGATAACACACCAATGTTTTATTGTTGCTGAGTAGTGCTTACTCTAAATCAAGGACTTTTCAGTCTCACATGATCTGTCAGTAAGAAGGGTCACAAGAAGCCATGAGGAAGCACAGCCAGGACCCCTGCCCCAAACGCCTAAGGGATATTCCATATCACAGCACCTTAAGCTCAGTATATAAACTGGAGAGAGTTACCCAGAAGGGACCGATCGCTGCTTGGGTTGGGCTGGGTATCAGTCAGTGCATGGTGAGCAATTGTATTGTGCATCACTTGTATTACTTGGGTTGTATCTCTCATTTTCTTTATTATTATTATTATTGTTGTTGTTATTGTTATGTTTGACTTTATTTCAATTATTAAACTGTTCTTATCTCAGCCCATGAGTTTTACCTTTTTCTGATTCTCCTCCTGATTGCATTGGGAGAAGTAAGCGAGCAACTGAGTGATACTTAGTTGCTGGCTGGGGTTAAACCATGACAATAAGAAATAAATCCAAACTGAAGTTTGGCACATAATCTCGAAATAAATGTAGATACTATAAAACAGTAACCCAATAATTTTCTATTTACAGCTCTATTGCTTTAACAGGGGAAAAAATGTTTATATTCAGCTTTTCTTTTTTTCACAAGTTTTGTTTAATATCACGTACTTAAATACACAGTATTAGCATTTGAGTAAAGATGAAGTCACTGAATATTTAATACCTGATTAAGAAACCAGAACAGACAAAAGAAAAAGTCTTTTGACTTTACAAACTAGTAGTGAAGCATGTGACTAGCAAGTAACTAGCACATACCAAATTCTGATGCATCATATTAAAAAAAATGAGTGTAATTGATAAGGGAAAGCTTAGACAACAGTTTACCAGAGGAATGGACTGGTTTTCATTTAAAAGATTAAGGATTCTTTAGAATGAAAAAAGATGATTTTAGGGACAGTACATTGGAGATCAATAAACTCATAAATGATGTAAACAGTGAACAGTAATATATACTTAAAATAATCAAGCCTGATTCTTACAGTCAGTTGAAATCACTTAGGATGATTTCAACTGAAAAGCCTCTTGCTATTGTGTGTGTTTAGTAAAAGTGATCTGTTTTTTGCATTTGGGTACCAGTTGCTATTATGAAGCTGATGTAATAATACAATCTTATAGAAATTCTGATGTAACACTATTACAATGAGGGTTTTAATGTTGTTCCTTTATTTTTATTTATGTTGCACCTTCATATGGATGTATTTTCTTAGACTTTTATTTAAGATTGTGGATGACTTTTTCTCTACATTCTCCATGAGTCTTGTCTTTCTCCTCAACATGTTTAATGTCTGATTCTGCTTCATTCTTTGATTTATGATACTATGTCCAAATATGGCTAAAATTAATATTTTAATCTCATTACCTCTGCCTCACTTATATTATTGTACCATAAGAATGATGCAATCTGTGTTCTTCCACATGTTCTGGTCATGCTTTCTATCATTCTTTGTTCATTATCTCACTGTCAGTCTTTCTTATTTTCTATCCTTCTAATCTCTCTTCATCTTCCCTCCCTCAATTTCTTTTCCTATTTTCCAGCATTTTCTCTCACTCAATTCTTAAAGATATTAAATATTTAGTAAGCTAGAATTTTTTCTCATCAATATATGTAAGGGGTTTATGACACCTTTTTAAATGAGATAGCATATCAGTGATGGTCTGGTTCTCAGTCTAAGGTTTGAAATCTTTCTATATATTTCTATATAAATAAGGACAATGCTACTCAATGAAACTGTTTCATTGTGGAAAGGAAACATCATGTCTTTGGTGCTAAAATCCTTTTGATTGATTTGGCCTAAATTACTGTAGTGAAGTACTTTTAAAATTTAATTTAGAAAATCTAGTAAATATCTTGTTAATCAAACAAATAAAAGTTTTGTTCTATGAAGTACAATTAACATAATTGCTACAAGTCACTTAACATTTTTTGAAGGTATTTATCACAGAACCACAGCATCACAGAATGGCTGAGATTAGAAGGGTCCGCCATGGATTATCTAGTCCAATCTCCCTACTCAAGCAGGGTCATCTAGAGCACATTACTCAGGATTGTGTCTAAATGGCTCTTGAATATCTCCAAGGAAAATAACTCCACAACCTCTCTGAGCAACCTATTCCAATGCGCAGTTACCCTCACAATAAAGTTTTTCCTCATGTTCAAGTGGAAGTTCCTGTGTTTTAGTTTATGCCCATAGCCTCTTGTCCTATCACATGACATCATTAAGAAGAGTTTGGTCCCATTTTATTTTAAAATAAAACATTTCAAAATTAAAATGAAATGCTAATAGTGCCTTGAAATTAACTTTGATCAATCTAGTCACTCAAGAGAATTTAAAAGATATTTTTCTTGTATTGGTTTTAATACAGTTGTATGTTGGCTGGGATTGAAAGATTGTGTCAAATATACAGTGATAAAAACATGTACAGAAAAATGAAAAATAAGATTTTTGATGAGACAGCAAGTGGTTGGAAGTTTTATTTGCTCCAATGGTACAGGAATAGATCTTCCTAAATGCAACAAAACCAACCTTTTCTGAAATGGTAACATAGGAATTTAAAATATTATTTTGTGGACATGTGCTTACCAAGCTGAGGTAACATACATACTTTCCTGTTTCTTTGGTAAGGAGTGTTTTGGAATCCTGAAATAAGGAGCTGTGTTTTATTTGCTGAGAAGGATATCTGGAAGTTCAGAAGAGGCTCATTGATTTGATCTTTTCCCTGTCATGTTTGCAAGTACAAAGAACAATGTTGTAATAATTATACTGTGGATTGAATATATCGTGTTTTGTCATTTATAGCAAGCATTAATATTACATATAACATTTTTTAAACTTTATTCTTACCCCACTCCTTTCACATCATATAAATAGTGCTATTTTCAGCAGATTTAACAATAAAGCATATAATATCGTGGTAATGCAGAGCTCATTCCTTTGTATTAGATATGTGCAGTATTGCATTTCTTATGAAAGCATGATGATGCATTATAAAGTTTTCTGTGTTTATCCTTTTTCATCTGTATACACATTCTTTTTTGATTTTCACAGTACAAAGCTGCAGACTGGTAAGTTTGGGGACTAAGGATCAGCAGAAACAACAGTTGGGAAAATAAATGAATTTCAGAAGGGCAATTAAAAGAGGCTTGCATGTGAGGATTCTTGGGTTTGGCTATCAAAAATTTAGGTACTCTCTAAGGTTAGGAATGAAAAGGAGATAATAGCTGCTGGGAAAGGGACAAATGAGGTAGAGAAAAAATATCAGACTCCCAAGTTTTCAGTGTTTCATCTTATGATGATTTTTTTCAGCTGTAGTTGCTGCTTCTCATATGAATGACAGCCGCTGCCTTAAGATGAAGGGAAAAATGGAAATTTTTTGTCAGGTACAGGGATTGTTTTTGTAGTGAATATTTGGCTTGCTCAGAGATTAAATAACTACAAGAAAACTGTGCATAACACAGTGGTTCATGTGCTATATACCTGTGCTATACACAGGTTCTACTACCCAGATATTATTAGTCAGATAATACTGCTTCCAATACCATTACAATACAGCTTTCACACCACTAACAGTTCTGAAATAGCATTACACAGGCAGACATTTTGCAGATATGTAGGTTGCCAAGTTGCGTATAGTCACATCACTATAAAGCTATAGTCAAAAAACTGTTTCCTTATATGAATAGTATTTTATTGTGTATGTCAGATCTTTCAAAGTCTACCTTAGAATTAAGAAAAAAATGCAAAAAATGTGGTTCAATTTTCAGGTATAAGATATATACAAGTAGGAACTATGATTCTTGAAAAAAGAAAATATTATTTCTAGCTTATGTAAGTAAAAGTAAAGTAAATCTGTACATTTATGAGTGTACAATACCAGTTAGAAAAGAGTAATTTAACTAAAATTATAGGAAACCTTTTTAAAATTTTCTCTGGTTTTCTTTTTAGTGATAAGACTATAGCAATTAAAATGACATATTCCTAAGGGTTCTAATTATATGCAGGATATTTTGTCCTTAAGGTTCAAATCTTAAAGAATCTAATAGAATAAATTGATGAGCAGATCTTATGACTCCCTTGGAATGGAGAAGTAAAAAAAAACATGTATAATGACTAAATGATGGAATGCTACTACTGCTAAATGGAGTAATTTAGTAATTTACATGCCAACTATTGGACAGATACAATACAAGATTTTGGGTGTGGCCTAGGTTGTCATTTTTGTAGGACTTTGTGTCTTTTGGGATTATTCTTGTGATATGTCCTCTGATCTGATGTGGGGGTAGTTGAAACCAGAGGAATATGTGCTTTAGCTCTATTTTTTATATTGAAAGAATTAATCAGAAATTACAGATTGCATTTTTACAAAAATAATTTGATAAAAGAGAGCTGGATTGAGAACCTTGTGGTAGAGGAAGTCTATAGGCAGTTCTGGCTGTAGGGTGTAACATAGGAAGGGTGGTAAGAGGGAGCTCTGATTCACCAGTGCCTCAGAACTCTTTGATCCCTTCACATTTACCTGTGTGTTTACAAATCTACTATGGGTTTACAGTCAAAATTCCTGGAGGATTTAGGAAGATACTTGAGGAGGCTTTGTTATCTTTTCTGCTTTCCTGGTAATGGAGCATGAATAAATTGAGAACAGATTAATTTCAGTATTAACTTTAATTCTAATCTGACGTTAAAGCTGAACTTCAAATTGCAGATTATTTTGGCATGAACTAAAAGTTAAAACAGGCATTTAAAAAAAAAATAAACCCGGGATTTTAATTCAGATACAAGTTTTCTCCTCAGTGAATATACTGAATTTGAGGTTTAGTTTCAATCTGCAGTATAATAGTTGCAGTAGCATAAATGAAATTTATTCTAGTTTAAAGAGGATTTTAGGTACTACATACTGGCCTTATTCATCCATCTTTGGGGGAGCAAAATTATGTTCCAAGAAAATGTGTGCATAACCTAGAACAGGAAAAAAAAAACCCAAACTATAAATATTTCCTATTTGTGTGTATGCAAATGGACTTAGATGGCATTAAGTAATGCTTTTGAAACATTAAAGACATGAAATCTGATTTTTAGCAATATAGTACAAAAACGGGGCACTGAAAACCATTGATTCCTTATGTGACAAAACTGAATACGTTCACAAAAGCTATGCAAGCAAGGAAGTAAGGGCTATTTTTCAGTTATATTAGGCCAAAGAGAAGCTTCCATGTAAAAACTGTCAGCTACTTGACTCCATAATGCTTTGCCGAAAACATAAATCTACAAAATAATGCCAGTTGTGCCATTTCTGTCTCAGGTTATTGCGTAAAAGTATAAACCTTTCATGATTCAGCATATCAATGTGTCTTTTGAAAGTGCTATGAGCAATGTCATTTGATCATTCATAACGGTTTTCCTGAGCAGTTGTCTATTTTAAGAAGCATGTTAATAGGTTCCACTGATTGGTAAAAGATGCCTTTCAAAACAGGTTCTTTTTTTTTTCTTTCTTTTTTTTTTTTTTCTTCTAGACATATGTTCATGTCATAAAATAGAGAAATGCAGACTTACAGATTGCAGACACAAATTTATATGAGTGCATGAAGGAGTACCTTTAACCTAAAGCAAGTCAGGGAAAATGAGCTGCTTGACATCTGGTTGATCAAATAGTGCAGGCAAGGTAATATTTGTTCAAATGCAAATTACACTTGCCCTTTTAAAATTTGATTAATCAATGTGATCCTAAGACTGTATTCTTGATCTCTAAATTCCTTGCTGAATAACTATTCATACATAATAGTGCCAATATTCAGTGGCAGTATGGAGTTGTACAGAGAGCTAGAGGCTTTCTAGGAGAGAATGAAGATGAGAGTAAAAAGTAGCTGTTCTAGTGAAGAGACAGTGATGGGAAAACTAAAGGTTTCTTTAAACAATCCTATAAGGTATAAAATGAATTAAGAAAATAGCAGAATATTCAAAGATGGAGCTGAAAGAACTGAAAAATGTATTACAGAGCAAAAAAAAATCCCTAAATCTTCAGTTACTTCCCTAGATCTCTGAATTTGTGTATATTCTCTGAAGATCTTTATTCATAGAAGATAACATTACAGTAAACTATATTTGTGTAAAGTAAAATATAACAGTCAATTTTTCTTTGCTGATATATTTAATGGGAAATTCATGTCCAGTATCTTGGCTCCTGTTATTCCATTTTCTTTACTATTAGTGCTTCAAATTCAATTTTTTTTTCAGGAGGAAAAAAAAAAGGAAAAAAAAACCCAAACAAAACCACCACCCTGATTCTTCCTGACTACTTCCTTCAAATAAGGTAGCATACATATTTCACTGATAAATGTAATTATTTCTCTTTTTCTTCATTTATTATAGTTTCTTAAGCATATCTTCTTTGACACTGCGCATACCTTGTCCATAAATTCCAAACTGTTCCTGTATTTGTTATGCATATGCCCTATTACTTTCACATGCGAATACAAAGAAGTGGAGCAGACACTACCTTTTCCCTGCTATAGCTGTTCCAGAAAAATAGATTTGGCAACGTTTTCAGCATTGTTTTCCCCAATGCTAATTTGCTATTGCAAACTTACCTCAGTTCGATTTACTAGTGCAATGCATTTATTGGTTTTGTGTCCATGACATTTATAACTCAGTCATTCAGCAAGTTGGCAGATCCCATGACAATATCACATCAAAGTCAGTTTTAATTAGTTCAGTAATTAAAGAGTCCATCCTAATCTGATTCCTTTTCAACAGTTGTCAGTGTTAGTGTCTGCTTTCAGATAATCTTGATTGTTTAAATCAACAAAAAAAAGAAAAGATAATGGCTAGCTGAGTAGAATGTATTGCTTAAGGCTTGCAGCTGATTTTACAGCTAATAATATGAATGTGTTGCAATTAGTTCTGATATGATGTTCAGATTGCATTTCCATAATAAGGAAAAAAATTAGCATCAGATATTTGACAATATAGGCTGTTATTCCTTATCCAGGTGACGGCAATGGTTCTTTTAAATTAAATATTCATATGCATTGGGATTTGTATAATGTGATCTTTGATTATATATGGACAAATCAAGCATGCTGAAGGCTCGAGACTGTCATGTCAGGAAGAGATCCCAAGATAGCTAGAAAAAATATGGTTTTGATTTAACAAAATAAAATATTCAAATCCCCAAACCTATATGTCTTTTAATATGTTAGTGTTTAAGATTTTGATAGGCATTACATTTTCCTCTGAAAATCAGTAGTTTTCTTTGTTTCAGAAAAGCCTGTTCTTCTTTCCTTTCCTTTCTGGTATTTTTTCCAGTTAAAGGGTTTGGATTTTTAATTATTCAAGAACAAAAATATATTCTTCAGACATATATGGAATTATAAGCTTTCCAGAGTAATATACATGCAGGGCTGATTTCTGCTCATGATAAATTAGTGTAATTTTGAAATAGCTTAATAAGAATAAATGATATTAAAAAACATGAGAATTTTTAGTAGTGTTACCCCCTTCCCTACTACCTAGCAACCCAAAACCAAAGCAAAAGTAATGAATAATTTTATTGGGACAGTTTTCTGTTTATCCAACATCAGTTTTTTGCACTGCACAAGCATTGCCTTTTAGCTGTTTGAATAATTACATGGTGTCTGCTAACACTGTCTTAGATGCAGACAACATTATCCACAGATAAAATCCTGGAAACCAAACTGTCTCCTCTGAATTTGCTATGATTTTACAAACTGCCATCACTTAAAATAAAAATAAAGGCAATAAATCCAGGGAACCAGAAGGTTATATATTAAAGAATACTTCAAGTCCTGCTCTCAGGTGAAGAAAATTCAAGCCAAAATTTATCACCATCTATATGCTAGTTTTTGCTTTGTAAAACATTCATGCTATACCATTCTTTTTTTTTCTTTTCTTCACACAAAACTCCACATTACCAACACAAACATTATTATAATGTTCTTTCAGTGTCTTCCTCTGGCCAAACAAGATCATGAATTTCCCTTAGCACGGCATGTAGCTAGCACAGAGGTTTCAGTTATTAAACAAACCAGCTCCTGCACACTCTGTATTGAAACATTTGTAAGTTTAACAACAACTGAAGATCCATTTTCTTAATCAGACTCACAAGGCAAATGGTATGATTTCTTTTCTACTAATCTACATTTTATGCTCATCTTAGCTCTATTTGTCCATGCTGAATTCTAAAACTAACTTCAGTTCTAGGAATAGGTTCTATAGTTTGGCCTATATGCAAATCATGAGTTAAATGCAGTGCTTTGGCTAATATTACTGTATTTTGCTGCCTAAATTGTCTCACCTGCATTTAAAAATTACTCCAAGTTGACCACTTGATTTTATGCTCAGGATCAAAGATTTTTTCTTCTTTTGAAATAATGATAATAAAATGAGAATAATACGAACAAAAAAATACCTTTATTGTAGTGTAACTGGCTATAGCAAGTCATCCTGCTTTTACTGAGCTTGGAACATAATGTTACCAAGAGACAGTCTTATCTTACAATATCTTGCATATCTTACAGTGACTGACAGTTTTGAGTAAAGTTTTCTGCATTTAGAGTTGCTGTCATGTAAAATTAGAATGACCTGACATTTAATTAAACCTTGTAAGCAATATCCATCTGCCTATTACAGGATGACTACTTTTAACTCACTGTTCTGGGAGAAATTTCTTAGATCTTTTACCTTTTCATATTACTGAGAATTTGGGGTTTATAATGATTTTTCTTTTCCGATCTTTTTCCCCCACATTGTTATATCTGGCTTTTATTTTGTTTGCTTTTTTCCTCAGTAAGAGAATGTTTAAGCTTTGCAAAAATAAAAAAAAAATTAAGTACACTTACTTTGAAATTGTTTGAAATTATCTGGGGTTTTTGATACTAGGACAGAAAGCTCTGTGCCTCTTGTAGCAATGTCTAAGGGTGACAAAAATTAGAGCTGAAGCTACAAACAGCCTTAAAAATCATAAACCATTTTCAGGTCCTTTGTGACAATAACCAGAGGGAAGACTGCTGTAGAGACTTACTTATAAGTCCTTGTAGTAGCCAAGTGGTACATAAAGGAACATAAGGTTGAAAATGTGTTAAATACTACTAGAAATACAGTGAAGACTGCTTTTTCTGACTGCGTACACCATTGCTGGTTGGTATTGTTCTTCTGGAGGGCACAGCTTGACTCAACAACAGGAGGACAACGCATGATTTTTTCCCTTTCCTCTTTGAAAACAAGGGATTAATTTTTTAATTTAAAATTTGGGCTTACTATATTTGCTACATTTTGGTATGCTAATGTGAGTTTTCATGTTAGATTAGGGAGCTCAGTACCCATCTTGACCACTGCAGGTATGCCTGCATTTCAGGTCCTTGGAGACTCCTAACTAGCCACTCTTTTTAATACTAGTCATTGCTTATCTGTTAAAACTGGTAATGCTCCTTAGTTCATGATGGTAATGTACTGTTAGGGAGGACCATCTTTCTCACATAATTCTGTTTGTTCTTTTAAAACTAGATTTCCTCTCCCATAACCAGTGTGATTGTATGTTATCAGGTTGAAGATGTAGTATATGCAGTACATGATTATATTCTTCTGCATACTCCTGATACTGTGTTTACCTTTTTAACTTGTTTGCTTGTTTTTCTTTCTTATATGTAATTTTCTAAAACTGTAGCTTGGATTTTTTTTTTATGACATAGAGAAACTTCTACTCTAGTGTGTGATTTTTAGATTTCGTTCCATAACTAGTTTTATCACAACACATTTTCTGAAGTCTCTCAAAGATGAGAAAGAAGGAAAGTTTTGTGAAGTTTTGCTTTAGTTATCTGAGATGAGAAAATCTTGCGATATTTAAATGTTATTTACTGCACTGTTGCTTATTTTTTATTTTAAACCATTGCTTCTTAGTTGTTTTTGTCTATAGCATTTTATGCATCCGTTCATGTGCACACAACTCTGTGAAGACACTAATTAGTTGAAGCATATGTCTAGGCATAAATCTCTTGCCATACTTGGGTCAGGCGGTAAGCCAATGAAAAACCTACAGTCTCAGCTGACTACTAGTTAGAGTATTTAATCTGTTAACTCACATAACTGTACAACTGTGAAGATGCTCAGCTGTCTCACATTTCCATGGAGTTGATGACCTGATTGCCATCTTGAGCAGTTCTAGGAGGTTTCAATATTATTCCTGAGAGATACCCAGCTGTAGCAACTCCTACCTCACAGTATAAAAATTTTAGTAGTACACTGTTTAAATGAGGAAAGAGGAAACACAGTTTTCATGACAGAGAAGATTAAAAAGTCCTACTATGCAACTAGGATTATATATGTGCAATGTGGTATAAATCCAGAATATGGAAGAGAAATGAGTGCTAATATAATTGTTTGAAGTTTTGCTGCTCGAGCATGCTGGCACCCGTAGCTCAATCAAGTATTATCTGCAGAGCAGTTAAAGTGTCAGAGTCATTAAAAGAAACCCTCAAATTAAGGTTTCTGCTTCTTTCAACAGGAGAATGAAATCTTTCAACATTTGCAAAAGTGATAGTTGCCTTCACATGCATCTAAAAGGGATCTTATATTTGGAGAAAGGAAAAGGTTATAAAACGTATGGATTTAAAAGAAATTAAGACATACTACACTTGTTGAATCAGAAAAAAAAATAATTAAAGGAACAGTTGAAGACAAGTACTATTGAACATTAGGCACTAAGGATGCAAGATATTTTTGAAAGGAATAATTGCTGAGGTCCCAAAAAAATAGAGTGTAAAAAAGATTAGGAAAGATTTTTAAAAAAGAGAGTATGAATGAGATCTTCACACTGATTTAAATGGTATGGATGATGAATGTAGGTGAATCTGATCTCTACTTTTTTTCCTCTAAGACTTCATCTCTTGAGGAAGACTAACATCTTCCCACCAGTAAGAGCAGTTGCTTTTTGCAAACCGCATTTTGATTTTCCGTCTTTTCCCTCTTCTCTTTCTTTTTTCTTTTAGTTTTATGTTCTTAGGCATGACAATGTTGCTGAACAAGGAAAAAAAAAAGATTTTAATATCTGACAGTTTTATTTTAGGCAAATACAGCAGAATTTGAACAGAAGCAAACCAATGGTATTATCTATAGCAAAAAGCTTTTTTGAAATATCTAATCCCTTTATGAAAGTTACTATGTTCTTGAATCTTCAATTTTAGTATGCTTGTTAAGTCTGTGATTATGGGAATATATCCATGAAAATGTCACTTAAAAATTGTCAAGGGCTGAAATATATCTACTACGTTAAATAGCCTGCATCATCTTGAAATAATTATAGGACTACCTAATGCCCTTTTTTTAGCTGAACTAGTTTCAGATCTGATTATAACTTTAACAGAAATGTAACCAGTTTGCAGAGGCTATAGAATATACTACCTGAAATGAAGTCTTATAAATAATCTTACACAGCTTATTCCCTCTGTCAACTCTCCTGGTATCTCCATCCTACATAGTGTTCCAATCACCAGTCAGAAAAAAACAGACATTTTGTTCCATGAGTTTGATCAAGAGGTTTGTATGGAATTCAGACCCATAATGCTTAAGCATATCTGATACAATATGTCTTTCTAGATGAGAAATCTACTTGCATTGTGGGTGTGTGTAATTCTGTCACTGATTTGTGGATCATTCTCTATCTGTCCTTCAAAAAATATATACCGTGATAGTGAAGGTGTAGAATGAGTAGTTAGGTCTGAATAGAAGGATTCAGGCTTCACATTTGGTTTCGAAGGTAGGTTAAGTTAGGAATGCTCATTGTTCTAGGTTCTGAATATTAAGCCTAATTCTCATGAAAACTCTAATTCCCCCAGATGACAGGAAATGTTTGTCCTCACGTTGCATTTTTCAATGGAGGAAGTAAATTGCAAGAAGTGGAAAAAAGATATTTCAAACAGCTAAGATCCAAAGCATATAGTGCTTTGAAAATCAATACAGCAACCTTGAACCTGGAATCTTTGTATGAGGAACTAGTGCAAACAGTTCTGTAAGGAACAAAAAATACTAGATAATGATTACAGAACCAGATATAACATGTATTCCTCTATATAACATGATATCTGGATAACCTGCATAAAAATGGACTCGAGCAAATGCAAAAGCATGAGAGAAGCTCAGAAACAGAACATATTTTGTGAGGAAAAAGAGCAAATTGACTAGTGGGGAAGAGGGAGTGCTGGGACAGGGTTCTTTTATTTGCCTACATGTATAGCACTGCTACTTGATCAACGAATTAAAACAGTAAAAGGTAACATAAACGCACATTAAAAACAGTATATTGAAATTACAAGAAAACACCCTTTTCTACACTTTGCCAAGCTTACTTCCTGTGCAAAAGGAACTCAAACATTTTGATCATAGTTGCTGTATTCAATAACAAGGTGTGTCACCATCCAAATCACAAATCAATTCAATGTTCTTTTCCACTGCATTATTTGAACTGGTTTGTACTGAGATGTGGTCACTTAGATGAACAGATTCTACAGGATTGTATGTGTGATAGAGTTTTTGGGTTTATGCTAAGCAAGCAAATACAAAAAATTACCATTGCATCTGGCACTGCAAGTCACCCCTGGTGACTCATAAGACTACAAGGTATGTCTGAGGGAAGTTTATAAACTTTCCTCTTTTGCCAATACATGGTCCTACCACTTGTGAAATAAGATAACTCAATAGAATAATAGGAGGAAGCAAATTGTAATTTCATCTTTATTTTACAGTGCTTATTACTCACCAGTTCTATTATTCTTTTACTTCTGTAAAGCACTAAATTTTTGTAAAAAAATTAGGAAGTTGTTTAGCATATGAGTGCTTTTCTATGATTCTTATATCTCAAAGGTGCTAATCTTTGGGAGTAGACTCTTATGTACTTTATTAGTTGGACTTTTAACAGTTTTCATTAGAAATGAATTTTCATATTTATTATTAGTAGTGTATCTATGGTAAACACAATAAAGAAAAGGCATTTTAAGTATGTCTGTCTATATTACACAAAAATGACATTGGAGACCACAGCAGGACTAGGGAAAGTAATAATTCCCCCTCTACTCAGCACTGGTGGGGCCACACCTTGAATACCATGTTGAGTGTTGGGCTCCTCATTATAAGAGTAATACTGAGTTGCTGGGATTGGTCCAGAGAAGGACAACAAAGATGGTAAAGGGTCTAGAGCACAAGTCTTATGAGGAATGGTGAAGGGAACTGGAGTTGTTTAGGCTGGAGAAGAGGAGGCTCAGGGTGGTTTAACAGCAGCCAGCAACTAAGCACCATGGAGGTGCCCGCTCACTCCCCTCCCTGGTGGGATGGGGAGGAGAATCAGAAATTGCTCACCACCCACTGACTGATACTCAGCCTGTCCTGGAGCAGCAATCGGTGCCTCCCAGCCAACTCCTTCAGTTTATATACTGAGCATCACATTTTACTGCATGGAATATTTGGCTAGTTTGGATTAGGTGTTCTGTCTTTGCTCCCTCTGAGCTTCTAGTCTCGCACCTCACTGGCAGAGCGTGAGAGACTGAGAAGTCCTTGATCAGGGTAAGTGCTACTTAACAACAATTTAAACACTGGTGTGTTATCAACATTATTCTTACACTAAATTCAAAAAAGCACATCAATGTACCAGCCACTAGGAAGAAAATCAACTTTATCTCAGCCAAAACCAGGACAATACCTACCCCTTGTTCTATACCATTTATGTCATGCCCAGGTCCCACACTTTACAATACATCCAGTTAACCGTTCCAGTCTTTTGATATATATACACACAGATATCAGTCCCTTAGTTTGTGGGACATTCCTATAAAAGTCTGTTGAGTCCATTTAATGAATTACTTTGGGCTCCGTCTTTCGTAACAGTCTTTCAGGGCAGGAAAGTTGTGTATAGTGCTGGATTGTTGCACGCTGATGTCAGTTGTGATTCATTACTGCTGCACTTGTCCAGCTTCATCAAAATTCATTCTTCATTAATTTGGGTGATTTTTTTAACTGTAATACCCTTGATGTGGCACACAATCACCACAGAAGTCACATTATGCAGTGTTATATAGCAATTAACATCATACATCGTAATTCACTGGGTTTTTTTTACCTAAATTCAAATCTCCTTGAGGTACACACTAGACTCCCCTATCCTCCCGCATTACCCACCAAATGCATCCAGGCTCTTGAGTAAAAGGAATTCCATGGATGGGTTTGCCTTTACCTAAGGCAGGAATAACCCAGACTGCTTTCCCAAGTACATTCATTATGTGCACTACAGGAACTTTATCCCCCTCTACAGTATCTGTAAGTTCTGATTGGGCTGTGCCAGCCTGTTTGGCAGATCCTCTAGTGTTGACTAATCATGTGGGGTTTTGCTAAATGTGTATCCCAATGCTTGAACATCCCACCACCCATTGCTCTCAGTGTCTTTAACAGTCTTTAACAGTCCATTGTACTGTTTGATTTTCCTGGAGGGCGGTTCATGTTAGTGGATGTGATATACTTGGCTTATTCTTACAGCATCTGTCCAAACATACACATTTGAAAGCATTCATCTAGAGAGAAGTATGTATCTATGTAATTGCCTGCCAGGCTGAGTAATTTGTTTAATGGCCAGGATTAGAAGATTCTCAATTAATTGTTTTGAAGATTAGCAGAATCTGTTATGTGTAACAGAATGCATGTCTGGAGCCAGACATCATCTCAAAAACTATTTTAATTTGTAACATCCATAAAAAGTAGCAGCAATTGTTCACACCTTAATTCAAGTTCTGAAATCATATTTGACTTGATCAAATATCTCTAGATGAAAAGAATAAAAGTTTGTCAGATAAAACCAACCAACCAAACAAACAACAAAACACACACACTAAAAAGAATAACAAAAAACACAACAAAAAGAGAAAAAAGACTCTGTTCTTTTCATGTCTTTCATTATCCACACTGCTGATTCCTTTGACTTTTGTAGCAGGAGGAGTGTGAACTCCTGGAGGGCCAATTCTGATTCTGATGCAGGATCAAGCCTGGCCTCAGAGCAGGTGGCAGAGGAGGCCTTTGCCAGCTCAGTTGTAGATATATGAGACAAAGCTGGCTGGTGCCAGAGAGGGAAAGCAGGAACTCTCTTCTTGAATGTTCTGGCAGGGTTGGTAGGATAGGCTGTCTCTGCTGGCATACACTCTCACTGCAGAAACCACAGGTTTTATTTATTATCAAGAAGGAGAAAAAAAGATCAAGGTAGATGGATTTTTTTTCATGTCTGACCCTCTAATAAAATGAAGAAGCAGTGATTAGAAAATAACTTTTTCTTTTAGTAATTTGTGACGTGTATTACTAAAACTTGACTTAACATGTTACTAAAGCAAGGACTATAAACGTGCACTTTGACAACAACATATTTGTCTAGGGAAGGGTTGTTAATTTCAAAATGTTGTTTGCACTGTTTCTCAGATGCATTCTGGGGGAAAGAGAACATTATATTTGTTTGCGCTTATAAGCTTTTTCTGCTGTGTAGAAGACTGTTGTCCCAGGAATAGGGTGATGCAATTATCAATGTGTGGCAAACCGATAACACTCAGGAATTTTACATTGACATCTAACCTTGGCTGTGTAAATTTGTTTTCATAATGGGCATCAAAGGATCTCTATTTGTTTGAGTATGGATTGAGGAGAAAAAGTTCTGAATTTAGCAGGAACTTCAGAAAAGGCATGAAATGTTTTTTTAAACAGAAATAATTTTACATGCAAGAGTTTTTGGTGAGAGGAGTTAGAATTAGGTAAAAGAGATGGGGGACTGGAATGAATGAGAAGTATTGAAGACAATTGTAAAAGGATGGATGGCTTGAAAAAATGAAGGTCTGGGGACACCCAGCTGGAGGAAAGGAGTGTTGGAGAGCATAGAAACAATGATAGGAGAATGCTGGAGAGGGAGGGAGATGGAGGATCAGCAGTAAGGATCTGTCAGTCAAGATCTTCTGCTTATGTTCTTTGTGGGACATGGGTAATGGGGGATTTTGTCCTGCAGGGGAAGGGGCAGACTGATGCTTGTGCTTTCAGGCAGTATTTCATCATTATGGGGTACAAAGATTGGAGGTCATCATCTTTCTTATGTAAGGATGTTTTGGCTGTATAAGTTTGTTTTTCTGGCCCTCATGTGATCCACCATTTAGGAACACTTTTCTATGTTAACAATAATCATGCTAGAGAGGTGTTTCTGAATACTGATAAGATGTTAGCCTTTTATTATGTGGATTAAGTAGACAAATGCAGATCCCTTTTCCTTGCAACAAGCATTGTGTAACATGAACACATACAAGCTGTAAAGGCAAAAATCTATTGATCGTGTAATCATTAGTGACCATAATAACTTCCTTGTATAAGGTAGTTAATGTGTTCAATAGTGACATAGTAACATTTTACTAAAATTAAGACCTAGAGAAATTGTAAGTTCTGGTATCTTTATTGAGAAAAGAAAAAAAAAGATTACATATAGAGAAAAACAGCCGGGTTCCTATAAGGAATGGAAGGAAATAAAGACAGGAAAATTCAGATGGCAAATAGTAGTTGAAAAGATCAGGTTGGATGCATATGATACAACACCAGATCAGACTGCGAGAGAACATGTGAGAGGGCAGAGAGGAAGGAGCTGAAATCTATAACAAGCGAATAATAATAAGCAAAAATTTATTTAAGCGAAAATGAAGGGAACACCAAAGAGGTTTTGTGGTGACAGTGTAAAGAATGAGGAATGCAAATATATTGTTATTGGAAAATTACTTGAGTAATGAAAAGCAGAAAAGCAAAATATGCAATGGACAATACAGCAATATTCTTTCCAGTTAGTAGGCTGGAAAACTGGTTCAGCTGTTAACTGTTGAATTTGCCTTAACATTTCCTTAAAAGGCAAATTGAGAAGCAAAATACCCACTTACAGAAGGGAGTCACATGAAGCTGATTTGTGGATTACCTTCCTTATTAGCATGTGAAAAAACAAGATCAGTGATGCTCCCTTCGTTAGGAGAACAGTACTGAATTAGAGTACCTGAGCAGAAAGAATATGCTAGCAGAAGACCAGAGCCAGTGAAGGAAGAGGAGGTAGTGGTACCCATTATTGCACTAGCTGTTGGAACTGGAGTCTTTCTGCAGAGAGCAAGAACTGGAAGCAATAAGGTTACAGAGTGCTGTGGTCTCTTGTTCACCCCACATCATTCCTCAGCTGGTTCTGTTGATCGCTTTCTGATCTGTGGTTCAAATACCTTTAAATTATCACATTTCAAACCAAACCATACCAAAATTAAACGTCTTATCTTAGTCTTGCAGTTGTTGTGTGTTCTGATAACATTTGGAGTCAAAAGCCTGCATCCAAAAACTTCAGCTTTCTGGTATTCAGACTTAAAATTTTGATCCACAGGTGCATCACTGATACAGTAAATAATAATTTTAAAAGTGGAAACATAAGTGGCATGTTATTTAAAGCAACCTCTTTTAGATTATGTGTCAGTAAACAAAAACAGTATCAACGTATCCTTACTTTGAATACAGAACTTTAATGCAAAGGCTTTATGGTTTATTGGGGTATTCTGAGGATAAAGGTATGAAAAAAAATAGGTGTGTATTTCCAGATTTCTTTAGTCTCCCAATGCTTTACAGTGTAGTATTTTATCTTACTGTTAATTATTAATAAATGCAGCTTAGGTTTAGCAATAGGAAGTTTCTTTGGGAGCCTTCTAAGCTTAAAAGCACTGAACTAAGTATCTTGCTATTTCTGTATTTTGCACAGTGTTTTGTTTCTGTATCCAGAAGACTTTCATCTTTGATAGTTGTTGAAAGGTGATATATATGCCAAAGACCATGTATCCATATTCTCAGTAGTTAATGAGTGGCATTATGTAACAATATGCCATACTGTCACAATTTAAAATTTTTGAGCATTTTTGTGCTGCATCAACTGCTAATTCCTAGGCAAACAGCTGCATTCTGAATTATTTAGAACATTTGTTCTTTTGCTAATTGACAGTTAATTCATGCTTTGAGAGACAGTCAGCTAAACAACATGTGAACGGATTCAGGCCTTGCTTTTCATGAAGAAAAGAGACAATTAATGAGCTACTTCCACCAGGGCAGCTACTCTCCTCTCATGCCAGAGACAGACTGGAGAGGTTGCTGCTCTAACACAAAAAACATTAAAATTGTCCTCAAGACTGTTGAACAAATCTTTCAGATGTATTAGACTCTGGGATGCAAGACTGGTTTTTACCTTATAGCATACTAAGAAACAGGAAAACAGGATTTAAAGTGAGATGTTAGCAAAAAAAGAGGAAAAAACAACCCAGGATATAGAAGATCTGGTTTATTTTTATTCTGAATATTCTTCAGGATCACCAAATAGCATGGAATGCTTGTTGTGAAACTTACACAAAAGCAAATTATAAAGATGCACAGTAGAACGTCACTTCAACGTTTAGAAACAAAGTCCACCTATTTTGAATCTGCAAATACATTTTCATGAAAGAGTTTCCAAATTACTATTTAAAGGAATTACTGAAGTATTCAGAGGGCAGCACACCTATTCATAAAATTCCTTGATTTACCCAACCTAGTTTTATTTCTCTCTCTTCAAATCTCAGATGTATTGAAGATGTATTGATTATCCAGAGGCTTTGGAACAAATGATACAGCACATGAAAAGGGCAACTTGCAGATTCACAACTTTATTTTGGGCTGGTGAATAAAGTAACTAATTTTGTAATTTTAATGTATTACTTTTTTGTCTGTTTATTTTTGAATAAGTTTTTTTAATTTGAAATATCTTGCCCAGCCTGGAACAGCACCTTCCCTCTTAACAGAATTATAATGGTTGTCTTCTGTACTTCAGGATGGGTTCTAACTACAGAGGCCATTTGGCCTTAAGAATTTATTCTCTTGAGATGTTACAGTGCTTGTTTCCTCAGTCACTCATTAAGGTGTTGCACAAGATAGCAAGGTTTATTTGAACTGAAACAGAAAAGGTAGAATCAGACTTATGTGGAACTTGTATATCAAAGAGAAAATACAGTACTTAACATGTAGGTGCACGTTTGACTTCATGGAGTACAAAGAAGCTACAGTAGTTGTGCAGCATTTTTGTAGCCTTAAAGATCTGCTGTGTATGGGAGTGTCATTGTTTTCCTCTAGGTGGCAGGTTTTGGCAAGCTTTGTTGTAGATGTTTAAGAAAATAAGGCGTTCAGGATAAATTGTCCAGTTTAACCACTGGCTCCATCCTACTACCTTCTTTCACTAACCAGGATGTGTGTGTGCATGTATAAAAAGCCTTTGCAGTAAGAAACTGGTATTCAGATCCTACCAGTTCCCCTTACTTTTTTGGACCCCAATCTTCATATTTAGTCAGTAGATGAGGTAGGAATTAAAACTCTTGTTGCAATTGCATTCCAAAGGATGATGGGATGAAACAACTGTTTTGGAGACTTTAGTTCTTGCTTATAAATTACCATATCTTTCGCATACAAAATTCTAACTTTTAGGGGTTTGTCTAGTCTAAATACATATTTGCATATAAGTGGGGGGGGAGGAGCGAAGAGAGGTACTTAATTTCTTGAGCAATGTTTGTCTTGTTTTTAAGAAAATAAAAATGTTATGCGTTTACTCCTTCTCTTGCCACATTTCTTGTGCATAACTAAGTTTGAGTAAGTATGCGCTTGTTTCTATGTGAAGAAAAAGCAATATGTAAGGAAAAGCTCAGGATACAGAACAACTGCATTATTTTTTTTCCAGGGGAGAATAAAATAAAGCCTGAAATTCAGATTTATCTTTTCGTGAATCTTCTGTGACATTGCTTGTTAACCCACTCTTTATACATTATTTCTGAATGTGAAATGACACTGATAATTTAAGTAATATATTGCCAGCATTTCAAAATCAGTATTTGGTAATATTCATTCCACACACAGTAATGAAAAATCAATCATAGAGTTTTCAATGCTTTATAAATCATAGAGTTTTCAATGCTCTCAATTAGACATAATATTCATATCAGCTTTTCAAACAAGGCAACCAGGGAACATATTTTCTAGAATCTCTTCAGCTGCAGAAATGCATTGTGACTGAAATGTTGCTAGAACGGATATTGATTGCTGTACTTGCCACCATTTCATGCAGTAATATCCCATGCAAAATCTTTTGTGCCTTTATGTCCAGTATAACTTTCCATTCAGTAACCAAACCCACAGTTCTTGCAATTGCTAAACTCTGGATTTTGTGATGGTAGAGGAAAGGTAATGATGTTGTGAACAGTATCCTGAAGAATAACTGCTAGGATTCTGAGGATTATACTTTAAAGTATAAATAGGCTTTTGTGCAGTAAGATTGTATTCAAGAATTGCAGACCGCCCTTTAGATGGCAGGCAAATGAAGAAACAGTAAAATGTTCAGACAAAATACTTAATGGTTTTCAGGGAACAGAATATTTCCACAATATTACTATATTAATTCAGTAGTCAGTTTGTGTGTTGCCTCCACATGTGAAACTGCCTTTTCCCTATGTTAGTTTTTAGTAAAATGTTCTCTCTTTTTTAGTTTTTGCTCTGAACAAGGTTTCCATAAATTACCAAAGGGAGGGTGCCAACAATGGTGTGGAAATTGACAGATTTGTGGCGAAGAGTACCTTGTTTGCTCCCTCTAAAGATGTCACGAAAATTAACAAGTTGTAAAGCCAATACTAAATGCTCGTGGCTTCTCAGTTTCTGCAGCAAAACTTATTCTCGGATAGTATTTCTAGGTGTGATGGTAATGCCCAAAAGGGGGAAAAGATAACACAATGGTGAACGATACAGTATCTGTAATTTTGTTGACTGAGAGTTATTTCTTCAAGACTGCTTTTATATGCTGTCCTGTAGCACAAGAGAAGTTTAAGTAGTTTGGCTTATACAAACAAGCACTAACCTAAGAAAATGGAGAAAGAGAGGAGTTCTGTTTCTTGTTTACTGGTGTGAAATGTGCAGCCTCCTTCTTAAAGCAAGCGTATCTTTGATCTCTCTTTCCTGTCAGAACTCTTTCCTGACCCTGAGCATAAAGGAAGTGGGTTTTCAGGGGTATGCCAAGAAACGCTCAAATATGCAACAAGATAGCCGTGTTATGTTTGTGCACTGGGATTGTGTACAGGGTTTGTTTTTAGTTTAAAATATTATTTAGCTTCTTTTGGGGTACACTGGTTTACTAAACTCTGATTTGTAAAAGGATATATCTAAAAAAAATTTAAAAAATATTTAAAAAATTAACATTTCATCACTGTTCTGTATGTAGGGCAGTATTTGTGAATATCTGAGGGCATGAAGTAATCTGCTGGTTTTAACTGCTTCCTCTTTGTAATTCTTTACGTCTGTGCCACCAAGGAGCAATACTTTTGCCTGCATTCATGATGACAGTACTTTAGTGCCTCAAGAAAATTATTACCTGTTGTTATCATTGTGTTACCTGTTGTGCCTATCATAAATGTATAAACCCTAATCCAGGAGATCCCTCATATTAGTAACTTCTTAGATCCACCTGTTCATCATATCCCTCACCCCTCAAGAAAAAAAAAAGCTGCTAGAGACATCACCTACATGTGCTGCCTGTTGCAGCTTTTCTAATGATATTTGAGAAACTGCTATCTACTTTGAGGCAGAACAATTGTTCCCCAGTGTGGCAGCTATACCTGCCCTGACAAAAGCCCACAAATGCTTCCAGAAACAGACAAAAGCCCACAAAGAGTTCCTGTTCCACCCACATGGTGGTGGTTGGCAGGTGCAGGGGTGATGAAGTTGGGTCCTGAGCCCATGGGTGGCTACATGACCATATCTCATCACAGCTCAGATTCAACCAGGGTATAAAAGGAGACCCATCTCAGAGCCATTTGGAGTTCATTCTCCTCAGAGCAGTGGGCCTGCAGTTAGGGACTCTCCCATTGGGTCAGGACACCTTTCAAGGGAGCTCCTCAAGGTTGAGAGCCCTCCCTTTTAGTGACTGATTGCACATATTGTATCATTGCCCATAAAGTTTAAGCATCAGCAGTGCAGTGATGAATCCATGTGACACCCCAAATCTGTAGTGAATGTTGGTGGAGCTTTAATTGAGTTGGAACAATAAACTTTGTTTACCCTCAAATTACTGGTTCTGTGACACTCAGCAAGCAGAATTTTACCCAACTATTTTAAGAAGCTATGTCTCATGGTAACAAAATTAAAAAAAAAAGTGAAAAAATGCTACTTATTCTATTGTAAACACTGAGTCAGTATATGGAACATATTCATTAAAATCGTATGCTTTTGTTTGTCAAGAAATGATCTAACTGGTTTTGTATTGTCTACACATAGAAAAATTAGTTCCAGAATACTGCATGTACAAAAATTACATGAGCAGGTTCATTGGAGTTATTGCACTTCACTAAAACAAGTCAGTTGCTTAATAATAAGAAAGTCAATATGGAAATTAATGCTAAACAGTTAATGTGTGATATTATTATGATTTACGGTTTCTGGCTCCACTTCAGTTCCATTGCCTGTTTCTCAGTGTTTTCAGGGACTTGGCCACTGGAGAAGGAGAAACAGCAGATAGGGCACAGGAAGGGGGTGAGGAAAAAACATTCCGGGAGATAGTGAGCATGAAATTGAGAAGGGCCTGCTGTGTTGCAGCTCTGAAAGAGATTATAAATTTGCCCAATATCATACAGATAGGTACTCAAAGCTTTGTAGGAAAAACATTGTTATTGCAAAAATATTCCAGCTTCCAAAAACCTGCACAAATAGAAGATAAATGAATGGGTTTTTCTGTTGTTGTTTTGTTAGCAATAGTAATATGCTGGTGATATGATTTATTACTTTTTGTAATTTATTTTTTAACTGATCAAAATTACGCCTTTGAGGGTAACTACTGATCCTGTTACCTAGATCTCTTAAGAGCCTTTTTGCAACAGGAAAAGGAGTCTGATCGGTCAGTTCTTCCATAGGCGTTAGTAAATAAATTAAAGACAAGATTTAGGCAGACACAGGAAAAGAGTCTGCCATTGCATTATTTCTATTCAAACTGCTGTGTTTTGGAGCCCATATTGTTTTACCTGTTACTGGATTAACATGATCTCTGCCAAGCAGTCAATGTATGCAATGATTATCCATCTTTTTTTGCATATATGGAAAGGTTACCTAGTTGAATTGGGCATTAGGTTTGAAATTAAAGGCAATGTAGTTGTAGAGGATTGCCTAAGAGCAAAATGTTGCCTAGAATTTGATGAATATATTTCTCATCAGCGGCCTTATGTAGAGTTGTATGTGAGGTGCAGTTTAGCTGCTGGTATCATAGGTTGAGGAGAAATGCACAGTTGTTACAAAGAGTCTGTGAAGTCCAGTTTAACTGTTTGTAGCTCTAGAGAGTTTAGATAAATAGGATGTAATTAGGGATATTGCGATTTTGCTATCCCATTCTAACATCTCTGATTTTTTAGTAGGTTGTAAAGGAATCTTTAATGAGCATGAGTGATTTCAGCCTAAATTTTATTGTCTCATCCCAAAGTTAGTACTTTGACATTGTTAGAAAGTATCTGCATATTATTATCTGCTACCAAAAATATTAATATGGTACTCCCTGGGAGAAGAACTGCTGTTAACAGTGCTGAGATGTCCTTCTACTTAGTGCCTTTAAAGGCTGAAAAAGGGCAGAGTCAATGGACTGTAACTTTTTCCTTGTTTTATAAATCTACATGTGCTCATCATATTTGGCAGAATAATCAAACTAATAAAGTTTTCAGCTCTGAAAATGATTCTAGTTCATTGCACTGGAATGACTGAATCTATAAGCTACCCACTAAAACTAAATCATTAAGTAGCAACTAAAATGAAATATGTTTATAAAGCTATTTTCAGGTATTATCTAATGGATGCATATCATTGTACCACATCATTTTATTTTCTCAGCAAATTGTTTTTAGGGTATATGTGCAGCAGAGTACTTATAAAATTTAATGCAATTCAATGTAATGAAGGAATTTGCATTTGAAGCACAGTCACAAATGTTACAGGACAAGCAGCATTCTATTAGAAGACATTTTAAATGTTTCTGAATAGCAGCTGAGGAGGATATTTCTTGATGTGGCTCTATTACTGCAGCACATTTTCTCTTCATCTGTAGCTACTTTTTAAAAATAGAAAAGGCGAAACAGAAACTTCACTTACTGGAGAATACAAAGGACCTCAATTCATCTTTTGAGAGAAGTAATGAGCAGAAGGCTGCAGTTAGTCATCCACTGAAGCTTTCCAGTGGAGAGACTCTGATAATTTGATTGCTCATTTTGAATTAGAAGTTCTCCCTGTCCCCAGAAGGTTTTTCTCTTTATTGGCAGCTCTGATCGGTAGCTCGTTTCATGAAAAAAAGGTAATGAATAATGGCTCATAACATTTTCTCTGTCAGACTCTCCCTTTTCCAATACTACTCCTGTTGTTTCTTTCAGAACTTTATTGGAAAAGGGCCCAATACTCTTCCTGGATGATAGCCAGCAGAACCAGGCTCTATGTATGACTGCTTCATAGAAATCTGTCTGAAGTCAAACCTAGGCTACCAAAATGCCAGTGGAACTTCCCTATTATTTTTATAGTCTCCCACTTTAATAGTCTTTCTCTTCTTGCTGTCCATGGAAATGAATATCTTTACCTTTATTCTTGATTTTGTTTTCTCTGATCTATCCCAAGTTGTTTTGTGCCCCAGAGCCCCAGAGCCTTCTTCCAATGGCGTATTGCGGCATTCTGCTAAACTGCATCTGTAGAAAACTACTGCTGTGCTGCTACTACTACAAAACTACTTTCACTAATGTTTTGAAATATGGTAGAAAAGTACACATTCTCTGTAGTTCATTGAGGCACAAGTGATGATAAATCTTCCTATATCCCTCATACAAAATTGGGCAGTTTTGATATGGAGTCAAGAAGAAAGCTAGGTGGTGGAATCAGTGTAAAAGTACAACGCTCCATGTGAAAAATGGTAATTTTACCTCTGTGATGATAGCTATCTATCTACAGCTGTCTCCCTATCGATGTTTTTAAGACTCAATTTAGAAATTTGTTTGCTTTGTTCACCTTTTGGATTTTAAACTACCCCCTGTTAACTATTACAAGCAAGAAGTAACATTGTAACTGCATGCACATATGAAGTACAAACATGAAACACTTATTCTTTAATTGCTGCTGAATTCCTCCCTGTTTCTACAACTTACTTAATGAATCCTGAATGACCAAAGATGGGAATTATACTTTAGATATTGAGGTTATTCAGTATATTAAAGGATCAAGGTATCACACAGGATAGAGAATAACAAGTCCAGAATGGTTTGGTCCTTCTGAATTTCATCATCTCAGGAGAATTATAAATCAAAAGCATGTAGTTATAAATGTACCTTTTGGAAGCATATAGACTCTGCAACAGTATGCTTCATCAGCTTATTTGGCACTGTGGCTTAGGTGGAGTGACATTACATAATTTGTGATGACTTTGTTCTGACATCTTCACATCACAAAGGATTGATGGACCAAAGTCTCAGAAATGTCATCGGTGATAAATTCAATGTAGACTTTAATCTTCCTCACTTGATGTAACATCAAAGAGGAATAACGCAGACTGCAAGATACTGTAGACAACTTATTAAGGAAAAAAGATTCACAACTGACAGATTGAGTGAAAATTGTATTGATAATTTAAGGTGCATTTTTTTCTGAATTTGTAAGGTCTTCACATATAAAGCCTCAAGTTAACCAGAATTTGAGAAAAGATGCAAACTTAATTCTACATTGAGCGTATTTCCTCTCTCTCTAGCGGATTTAATGTTAATTGTTAAAAGGACTTTGAAAAAGCGATCTATTCAGTACCTAATTTGAATAATAAAAATACAGTTATTTTTGAGCACAATGCTTCTGACTGCTTGTTCTTGAAATTGAGAATCCAAAATTATACATAGGGCCTTTGTCCTCGAAAACTTCAGGTGTTTGCTTTAAGTGCCTAAAACAGAAATGAGGCTGTTCTTGGGTCTTACCGTAATCAGTAGGTAAAGACAGGCAATTCCAAAGCTAGGTTCCAGTGAATTTTTAACACAATGTAATACATTGATTTTACTTCTCCCCTTCCATATTAAAAATCATCTTACTTTTCAATAATAGGAATCGCAGGATGTCTGTATTGACCAAATTATGTTTTGATCAGTGGTGTTGACTTTCATCCTTCATGAAAACCAAGCTGAACAGAGTTTGGAGGCTTTTTTAAACCCCTTGCAGTCATCTGAAGTATTTCAGTGTTAATTATCTTGATTACATCATTTCAACAACAGCTATGATCTCAAATCCAGTGATGACTAATGTATTGAATTTAATGTCAGTACAGAAGCTAGTGAACAGGCGGTGAAAAAATGGGACTAAATATTGATGCAACATTGTCTCTAAAAATATAACCTCTTTACAACTTCTTTTTCAAAAGCTGATCTCTGAAAAAACAAAACAAAATTACAGTATATCCACACCATGGAGTGCTCCAGCGTCATAGTTTAAGCCCAGCCAGTAACTCAGAATCACGCAACTACTCGCTCACGCTCTGTCCTCCCCCCAAGTCCCAGCAGGATAGGGAGGAGAATCAAAAGAATGTAAATCCCAGGGGTTGAGATAAGAACAGTCAAATAAGTACAATACAAAACTGCTTCTACTACCACTAATAATAATAATGATAAGAGAAATAACAGTGAGAGAGAATATAAAACTAAAAAGGGAAAAAAAAAAAAACCTCAAGTGATGTGCAATACAATTGCTCACCACCCACTGACCTATACCCAACCAGACACAAGCAGTGATCTGCCCTTCTGGGTTACTCCCTC